>PVKP010016436.1:0-26213 GCA_004027715.1 Plecturocebus donacophilus
CCCCCTCCTGACCACCATTAAGATCAACCAGCAGGCCAGGTGCAGTGGCTCATGCCTGTCATCCCAGAACTTTGGGAGACCGAGGTGGGTGGATCACCTGAGACCAGGAGTTTGAGACCAGCCTTGCCAACATGATGAAACCCTGTCCCTACTAAAAATACAAAAAATTAGCCAGGCATTGTGGTGGGCACCTGTAATCCCAGCTACTCGGGAGGCTGAGGCAGGAGAATCGCTTGAACCCGGGAGGTGGAAGTTGCAGTGAGCCAAGATTGTGCCATGGCACTCCAGCCTGGGCAACAAGAGCGAAACTCCGTCTTAAAAAATAAAAAATCAACCAGCCGCTGCCTCAGATGCTACCTGCACTACAGCAGGCCTGGCATCCCCTCACCACGAGTCTCAGCTCTACCATCTTACCATGAAGGACCTTGTGGTTCATTCTCAAAAACCTCAAGCCAGAAAGAAATAAACAGAATGCAGGAAATGAGAGCCAGATGGGGTGGCTTATGCCTGTAATCCCAGCTACTTGGGAGGCTGAGGTGGGAGGATCAGTTGAGACCAGAAGCTGGAGACCAGCGTTATCACCTAAAGCATTTCTTGCATGTCATGGAAAAACACCAACAGCTTTTTCTTTTTTTTTTTTTTTGAAACAGAGTCTTGCTCTGTCACCCAGACTGGAGTGTAGTGGCGCAATCTCGGCTTACTGCAACCTCCGGCTCTTGGGTTCAAGAGATTCTCATGCCTCAGCCTCCTGAGTAGCTGGTATTACAGGCATCTGCCACCACGCCTGGCTAATTTTTGTATTTTTAGTAGAGACGGGTTTCACCAGGTTGGTCAGACTGGTCCAAACTCCTAACCTCAGATGATCTGCCCTCCTTGGCCTCCCAAAGTGCGGGAATTACAAGCGTGAGTCATGGTGCCCACCACAACAGCTTTTGTTCTGACCCACCTCCATCGCTCATCACACCACCCCACCCGTGTCTTGTTGCTGATACTCAGAGCTGGAAATCCAAAATGGTCACATCAGCCATGCAGGCTCCCAACTTCTCAGACTGACTCTAACAGCCCTTCAGGCTGGTGCGACAGAATCAGAGTCCCGCACGCACAGAGTGATGCCAGCCTCCGCAGCGAGCCCACAGTCCCCTCCCACGCCACTGTCCCTGCATGGCAGCAGCCTGGGCCGGACTCCTCCTACCCCGATCTTGCCGGTCCCAGCGGCGAGAGCCAGCGGCGTCATCCCCTTCCTGTTGGTGAGCTCCTCCAACTTCAGCGTGGGGTGCAGCCGGGCCCCCAGGATCAGGAGCTCGTTGTACATGCTCGTCACAAATTTGGTGTTGTCGGCCGAGTTGTCGGCCACCTCCACCAGGGCGTGCAGCACCGTGTTGCCCACCGAGTCCCGGGCGCTGATGTCGGCTGGCTGCCAGGAGTTCTGCAGTAGGAACTTCACGATGCCCAGCTGGTTGGTGCAGGCGGCCAGGGAGAGGGGCAGCTCACCTGCACGAACACAGGGCCAGGTGGGCTCTGGAGGGAGATCCAGCTGGCCCTGAGCCACCCGCCCTGGACTCCCTCTGTCTCTGCCCAAACCTCCCCCTAGCAAAAGCCAAAAAGGCAGGGTCGGCCACAGAGTTTCCCTACCAAAGTAGAATCCTGGCCGCCCTTCAGTTTTCTTGAAGAAGTCCCCATTGGCTGCAGCCTGGACATCTGCCCCGTTCTCCACCAGGAGGGTCACCAGTGCCATGTTCCGCCTCTCGATGGCGATGTGCAGTGCCGTCTGGCCTACGGAGGACGCGCACGGTGGGCTTGTGATCGCAGTCCCGCGGGGCTGCCTGGGCAGGTGCTGGGAAGGGCTCTGGGCGGGCAGCAGCTGCTGCAGGAGGATCTGGGCAGAAAGTGCCTGGAGGACCCCCCACTGCAGGAGGCCAGGCCAGCATCCCCCAGGGGGCCCAGCGAGGCCCTGAGGCAGGGGACCCCTGGGAACAGGAGATACCGGGTTGGAAGCCAGAGGAGTCAAAGTTGCCCCCAGGGCAAGGAACAGTGGCAGAAAGAAAGGCCGGAGGCTTTTCTTCCAGGGACAGGGACCGTCCAGTCAGCGGGGGAGGCAGGGACCCCCTAGGATTCGGAGCCACCAGCGCAGTGGCTGGGACAGGGAGTAAGGGACCCAGGGGAGCCAGCGGGCCCAGGCACAGCTGTGCCCTCATGGCTCCCTGTGTGCCGGACTGAGCTGTGCCCGGCCCGCCGCCCTCCTCACCCCTGTAGTAGCTGTCGGTGTAGCTGGCGTTGACAAACTCCTTCAGGCTGTCCGTCTGCCGCGCGATCTCCAGCAGCAGGGGGATGGTGTCGTTCTGCCCGCTGTGAAGGTTGAGCATGGCTTTCAGCAGACAAGTCTTCCCCGTCTCCGGGTCTGAAAGACAGAGAGCGAGGGCAGGTCAGGCCGGCCGGGGCTGGTCCCTCCCCGGAGCCCACGTGGGGGCCACCTTTGAACTCGCTGTCCGTGAGCTGCTTCTTGCTCTTCTGCAGGAACAGCAGCAGGCTCTCCAGCTCCTGGCAGTTGTTCCGAGCCACGGCTTCGAAGATACTCCTGCGATCATAGAGCCTGAGGGTCTCCTCAGTGCCGGCGGCAACAGAGTCCTGGGACAGCTGCCTGCAGGCCAGAAAACGCCCCGGTCTCATCCCCTGGTCTCTGCTCGGCTCTCAGGCCTTCGGAGCTTGTCAAGGACACACAGGTAACCCCAAGGCAAACTAAAAGTGGGGAAAATGATATAAAAGCTACCCCCCTGGCCGGGCGCGGTGGCTCACACCTGAAATACCAGCACTTTGGGAGGTTGAGGTGGGCAGATCACGAGGTCAGGAGTTTGAGACCAGCCTGGCCAACATGGTGAAACTCCGTCTCTACTAAAAATGCAAAAATTAGCCAGGCATGTCGGTGCGTGCCTTTAATCTCAGCTACTCGGGAGACTGAGGCAAGAGAATCACTTGAAACCGGGAGGCAGAGGTTACAGTGAGCTGAGACCGTGCCATTGCATTCCAACCTGAGCAACAGAGCATGATTCCGTCTCAAAAATAAAAATGAAATAAAAAATAAAAGCAACCCCTCCGTCTAGGTGACTGTCAGAAAACCAATATAACAGGGACAGTGGGGTGCATGTGTCCCCATTCTGCCCCCACCCTGTCTATAGACACCATCTAGAAAGTCATCCTCCTACTCCCAGACCACTGGCTTCTCCACCTGCTCGGGCGCTCAGGAGGCAGGAGCCTGGTGGGGACGGGGGAAGCTGGCGGCAGGGGTACAGACAGCCCCTGCTGAGGGAAAAGGTAGCCTCACACTCCCCGGAAGTCAGCCAGCCTATGGCCTCCCTGCCCTGCCTGGGAGCTCACTGGAGCTGTTCTGTGCTCTCGAAAAGCCTCCTGCCCTTGAGCTTTTAGACATCAAGTCCAAGTGTTTGTGCCTGGTAGGGATTGCAGCCGTGGACACCTAGACCCAGCACACACACCAGCCCCATGACTGTGCACCCCATGAGGTCCCAGGAGGAAGCACCCTGGACCAGACCACCCCTAAGGCTCTCCAGCCCCCGGCTTTGTGACATTCAGCCCAGAAGCCAGACCCCCCTGTGGCATCTCTGTGGCCAGCTAGGCTCCTGGCAGGGAGGGTCTCCAGACGCAGACTTACCTGGCACAAGTGGGGCCATCCCCAGGCCTCTGGATGGTGATGACGGGGCTGACTGTGATGGTGGGGCAGTGGGCCAGCTCGCCTTCCTCATGGGGGCAAGCCGCCGGGAAAGCCTCCTCCCAGTCGCCCTTCCCAAAGAGCCGGGCGCGGCTCCTGGCCGTGGAGAGATGGGGCTTGGTTGGAGGTGGCCCAGGGTCGGGGTCTCCGTCGGGGGGTTCTGGGCAGGCGTCCTGCTGGAGTGGGGCCGCGGCCGCCCCTGAGTCTGTGCTGCGCTGTTTCTTCATCCTTGCCGGATCCTCTGCTGCCCAGTGCGCAGCCTGCAGGCAGTCAGCACGCCAGGGTTGGTCCCAGCTTGAGGACTGCTTGTCCTTAGACCCCACCTGCCCTCCTTGCTGAGCGTCCTGTGAAGCAGGGTCCCAAAACTCCAACTGGCTGCTGCCGCCAGCCCCCTAGAACTGAAGTGTTGTCAGGACTGAACCTCTCACCCCAGAGGCCCCAGAGGTGAGCAGGCTGACAGCGTCCAGGCAAGTCCTGTGGCCATGGACATCGGCCGTGGAGGGGGGACACGCCCTGGCTCGGAGCCGTCTGTGGTTCTGGGTTAGACCCATCCCTCCTCCTCTCAGGGCCCCAGGTGCCCACTCTGCGGAGTGAGGTTGATAACCACCGCGTTGCCTCCCTCCCCAGACAGAACAATGGAAACAGCCAGGGTGGCCGTCACTGGCTGAATTCGGGAGGCTTTGGTGATGAGACGCCCGAACAGCAAAAGCCGACCGTGTGCCTGAAACAGGGTGAGCAGCAGACACTGGCATACCCACGCTGCACCATGGGCCTTTAGTGCCACGGCTCCACACACCGCACTGGGGCCTGCGGTGCCACAGCTGCACACACTGCACTGGGGCCTGCGGTGCCACACCTCCATACACTGCACTGGGGCCTGCGGTGCCACGGCCGCACACACAGCATTGCTGCCCTGCAGTGCCACGGCTCCACACACCGCATTGCCAGCCCTATGGTGCCACGGTCGCACACACTGCACTGGGGCCTGCGGTACCACACCTTCACACCCTGCACTGCCTGTCCTGCAGTGCCATGGCTGCACACACTGCACTGGGGCCTGTGGTACCACAACTCCACACACTGCACCGGGGCCTGCGGTGCCACAGCCGCACACACTGCACTGGGGCTTGCGGTGCCATGGCTGTATACACTGCACTGGGGCCTGCGGTGCCATGGCTTCACACACTGGCAACCAGGGGCCTGGCTCGCCTCTGCTCTTCAACCTGGTGGCCGCAGCCACCAAGCTTATACGAGATTTTGGATTTTGTGATTTTTGTCATTTTCATGAATCAGTATGTGTCAAGCATCCTGGCCTTGAAAGTTTAGGCTTTTTCTTTTTTTTGAGATAGTGTCTCTCCCTGTCGCCCAGGCTGGATTGCAATGGGGGGATCTCGGCTCACTGCACTCCGCCTCCCGGGTTCAAGCGACTCTCATGCCTCGGCCTCCCGAGGAGCTGGGATGACAGGCCTGTGCCACCATGCCTGGCTCATTTTTGTATTTTGAGTAGAGATGGCAACATTTAGGCTTTTGGAGCTGGTGGGTCTTCCAGGCCTGAACACCTGGAGATGAGCGGACAGCAGCCCGTGTCGTTGGTCACGTGAGCAGATGCGAGTTTCCACTCTCGTCCCCGCCCCGTTCCCAGGCTCCCTTTCGCTGTGGCTGGGCATCCCCACTCCCCGGCACCCAGGGCTGGCCCACACATTCCTCCCGTAGCCTCTGCTCCCCTTGGGTCTCCACCTAAGGCCTTTTTCCTCCTTCTGCCCTTTCGCAAATCCTACCACCTCTCAGATGCTACTTCCCCTCCGGATCCAGCACTGATGCCGCCTCCTCCATGAAGCCCCCAATTCCCTGCCCTGGTCACGCTTCCCACCATCCTCCGCAGAGTGGCCCGGCCCACTGACCATCCATCCCACATGGCCCACCATGTGGCCTAGCAATTGCTTCTGTCACTGCTGTATTTCTCCATCTCTCCTGTGCCCTGTGACCTCCTCCAGGACAGGGACCTTGCCTGATCCATCTAAGAAGAAGCTGTACGGGGCCGGGCATGGCAGCTCACACCTGTAATCCCAGCATTTTGGGAGGCCGAGGCCAGTGGATCACCTGAGGTCAAGAGTTCGAGACCAGTCTGGCCAATATGGTGAAACCCCCAACTCTACTAAAAATACAAAATTAGCCAGGCATGGTGGTGGGCGCCTGTAATCCCAGCTACTCAGGAGGCTGAGGCAGGAGAATCGCTTGAACTCAGGAGGTGGAGGTTACGGTGAGCCAAGATCGAGCCACTGCACTCCAGCCTGGGCAACGGAGTGAAATTTCGTCTAAAAAAAAAAAGAAGCTTCGCTGGTTGCTGGGCACGAGGTGGAAATGAGAGAGATCAGACCCTTCTAATCCCCATTTCCTTAGGAAGTCAGGGAGACTAATGCTCTGGCAGCAGCTAGATTCCGGAAAACAGCTGCAGAAGCGACGAGAGGCCTCTCCAGTCCTGCATTTGCTTTTTAAAAAAATATATCATCAGGCAGCCTCCCAGGCCAGAATAGCTCAGAGAAACTCCCAAGTCCTGCATTTGCAAGTGAAAATCCAGGCAGCGAAACTGCAGAGCTCATGGCTGGACCACGGCCATAAACCAGCTAGGTTCTCAAGCCAGATCCGTGAGCAAACAGAGGCAGCCTCACTACCGCGCAGACTGCGAGCACGACCAGTGCTGGCTGCCGGCCATCTCCCTGCCTGCCTGTTGATCCACTCTCAACAGGCCTGAGTCTGGCTCTGACTCACCCGTCAGGCGGACACCCTGCAGCAGGAAGTGATCCCGGCCACAGAAAGCCGCTTCCCTCATCCCATCACTCAACACTCATCTACTGAGTCCTCCTCCTCGGAGTCCAGCCCTGTGCTGAGGGCATACAGAGGAGTCAGCCCCAGCTGAGAAAGAAACCTGCTCCTGGCCGGCAGAGGGACTGCCAGGAGGAGTAGGGGGCAGGGTGCTGGGGAGGGCTCCATGGAGTTGGTGACATGTGGGAGAGAGGCAGGAACTCTAGAGCAGCTGAAGAAGAGGAAGTCACGGACAGGAAGACAGGCACAGGGTTGGAACCAGTTGGCCGACAGCCTTGAACTGCAAGGACCCGAAAGCCGATGCTGTTGCGTGGACGGCGGGAAGCTGTGCATAGCTTTGGGAGCCTGGGGGCTGGGTGCTAGTCTGTGCTTTCTGAAGATAACGCCCTGGCAAGGACTGTTCACAGCCCAGGGAGGCTGGCAGCGCTTACGAGCCACCAGAAGTGAATGAGAATCAGAATAATGGACGTGTTTGAGCACATGCTATGTGCAAAGCAAACACGGTTCTGAGCACTTGCATTCCTTCACTCGCTCAATTCCCACAACGTGCGCCAGAGGGAAATACTTCATAGATGAGGAAACTGAGGCATGGGGCAGTTATGTCACATCCCCGAGGTCACGCAGAGGCCGAACCCGGCCTTGATCCCAGACAGGCTGGTTCCAGCATCTCCAATACTCTACCTTCGTGCTGGAGGTCTGGGCTCTTTCTCAGCTGTTAAACTCAGACCCAGACCCCACAGCAGGGCCTGGGGGACCATCAGAAGAGGCCCTCTCACCCCCGGGGCCAGGCAAAAGACCTGAACCTGAGGCACCCTCCCGCTCACACAAGCAGCTTAGGAACCCCAAAATGCAGTGTGACTAAGACCCAGGCCATACCCACGCCTGGCTGTCCCAGAGATGTCCGTGGTCTCCAAGAACAAGCTAATCCCCAACACTCAGCCCTAGCAGCCAGCAAGGGAGCACCTGTTACCCGGAGCCTCCGTGAACTTTTCACAACGTTCTCCGCGAGCAGCGCTGTTTCTTCCTCCGACGGGTCCCAGTCCTACCAAACCCAGCCAACAGGAAGCAGCCGGATTGTGCTATCATTCAGTCAGTCGACAAATGCCGACTCTATGCTGCACACTTTGCACCTGACTCCCTCCTGGAAACCAAGCTTCTTCCAGGGAACGGGGCGGGACAGGAACCAAGGGGCCGTGTGCCCTGTGCAGGGCGGGGGAGCAGGGGCGGGACAGTCCTCCACTGCCAGGCCTAGAGTGGACCCTGCACCTGAGCCCGTGGTGACGCACCTGTCCCCGCAAAACATTCTGCAGGGGTCAGGGAACTTTGGCGGTGATTTAGGCAAACGAGCGTCGGCTGTGTGATGGAGACGGTGATTCTGGTTTACACAAGACTCACAAACTCATCAATCTGGACTACAGGACAATCCTGGGCAGGTCAATGCTGCCCATGGAGACCGGGTTTGGTCTCTGAGTCTTTCTTAACTCCAAAGCCAGGACGGGCACTGCCCTCCATCTGGGGGAAGGATCCCTTCTCTCCCCAGTGCAGGTGAGACAACCTGGGGTGTGGCTCCCCCACTCCCCTGTCTGCCCAAAGCATCCATCCCTAACAAGCAGCCCTCCAAGTTCCTGGGAGCACCTCCTGCTCACCACTGGGGACTTTCTGGACACTGGGAGAACACTGGCCCAGGGCCCAGCCCGGGTTATTCTCAAGAGTCCCTTCTCAAAGGGCGGCGGTGGGCTGCGGGCTTCCCAACCCAGGGGGGAGGAACACAGAGATACAAGAGAAGCCTGGGAACCCAGGACGCCTGCGTCCCAGCCCTGCGCTCCTGCACTCCACAGAGAAAGCCTCCAGCCACGCGTCAGCAACCTCAGCAGCCAGGCTGCAAGAAGGATGAGACGACCACGTCCCCTCCCCTCCTGGGTGCTCACGAGGAGCCTAGGGGAGCACACCACAGCTTCACTTCGGTCTCACAACCACCTTGCAGGCAGCCCTGTTACTATCTCCATTTTCAGACCAGGTAACCACGGCACAGAGAGGCGAGTTGAGCTGCCCACAGCCACACAGCTGGAAAGTGGCAGCTTTTGGCCACTCTCACTGTGCCATCCTCATAGCTAACAGCTGCCTGGGCCATCAAACAAAGAAACAGACTCACCAGCTAGTCGCAGGCACACCCCAGACCCATGGGTGCTCGTGGGCTCGAAGGCGGTTTCTACTCGAAGGGAGAGCGGGGCCAGTGGGGGAGAAGAGTGGCCTCCCTGCCTCCGCGAGGGTCCCGGGCCCTGCCCTGGCAGCTGCTGCCTGCTCTGGCAGGAGTGGGCTGTGGGCACACTTTGGCACTCAAGGAAAAAGCGCTTCTAGAGATGCAAGCAGCTGCCTTTGCTGCGGCTCCGATTCCCAGAGGATCCCAAAGCTTTTCCCATCATTTTTGCCCTTTTTCAGAAACCACTTAGCCGCTGCCCCTCCTCCAGGCGTGCCAGGGCTGGAGAGCACTTACCAGAGCCGGCCAGAGCTGCAACCTCTGCTCTCAGGGAAGGAGGGCGCTGCTGGGCCGCCCAAGCCCGTGGCTCCTGCGCTCTGAGGTCTGGGAAACAGCTCCGCAAAGGCACATTCACAGTCGGCGACGGTGAAACCAGTGTCCTGCAACTGTCCCGTGTTCAAAATGAAGAAGGAGTGGACGGTCCTGCGGTCCATCACACAGTGCTGGCTTTGAGACTCTGCACAACCTTGAACCCGTCCCCAACTCTCTTAGTCCTCTCGTTCCTGGCCGCCCAAACCTGGAGTAGGGGTTGGGGGCGAGGGGGGCTTCTGGGCCAGCCAGGTCCCAGCCTTTCCCAACTGGGGGTTCTTCAGGGAACCACAGAACACAGACAACGATGACTATTTTCTTACTCCACTTCGAACCACCCTAGATGCACAGAAGAGAAGACCCCCCAAGAGAGAAACGTGCAGGAGAGAGCCACGCACCACGGAGAGCTAGAACCACAGGCCTCACTCTCCCCCAGACCCCAGCTGGGAAGGGCGGCGAGGACAGGACGAGGGAGGCATCCAGGCTGTGGCCCCAACGCCCCGCAGAAGCCATCACAGCCACCTCTGCAGGACTCCAGCAAGCTGCACCGGGCCGCTCAGCCTGCAGGGAGCAGCCACTGCTGGAGAGGCCCTCTCAGCCATGCCTGGGTCCCCTGAAAGCTCTGGCCCCTGAGCCAAGGCATTGAAGTGTGGCCACCCCATCAATTCCGCACAACAGTTGACAAAGACATTTCCCAAACCCACTCTAGCGGGCCGTACAGCAACCCTGGGCAGTGGGAGGACAAAGGCTGTCATATCCATTTTACAGGTGAGAAATGAAGCCAGGCAATTAGACCACTGATAATTAGATAACTGCCCAGGCCGCACTGTTGGTCTGGGCGTAAAAGCCAGGCCTGTGCCACCATGCCACACCCCACCATACCCCTTGCTTAGCCAACTTTTTTTTTTGAGATGGAGTCTTGCTCTGTCACCCAGGCTGGAGTGCAGTGGTGCGATCTCAGCTCCCTGCAGCCTCCACCTCCCGGGTTCAAGAGATTCTCCTGCCTCAGCCTCCCAAGTAGCTGGGATTACAGGCACGTGCCACCACACCTGGCAAATTTTTGTATTTTTAGTAGAGATGGGGTTTCACCATGTTGATCAGGCTGGTCTCGAACTCCTGACCTCAAGTAATCCACCCACCTCAGCCTCCCAAAGTGCTGGGATTACAGGTGTGAGCCACCATTCCCAGCTGCTTAGACACCTTTTTATGCTAGGTGTGCCATGTAAGCTTCAGTTAATATGAACCTTAGAATTCACTCTTGTTTATAAATTGTGACAAAATATATGTAACAAAATGTACTGTATTAACCATTCTTAACAGTACAGTTCAGCGTCACTGTGCGCATTCACATTGTTGTACAATCATCAGCAACATCCATGCACAGAACCTTTCCATCATCCCAAACTGAAACTCTGCACCCATTAAACGCTAACTGCCCTTCCCAGCCCCAAGCCCCTAACGACCACCATTCAACTTTCTGTCTTGATGAATTTAACTATTCCACGAGTTCTCTGATAAGGAATCATACAGTATTTGTGTTTTTGTGACTGGTTTCTTTCACTTAGCATAATGTCCCCAAGGTTGATCGTGTTGTAGCCTGCGACAGAATTTCCTTCCCTTTTAAGGCTGAGCAATAGTCCCCTGGGGTGCGGGGCGGACGGACCGTTTGCTGGTCCACTCAGCAGGTGATCAACACTTGGCCACGGTGACTCGCGCTGCCATGAACACGCGCCTGCAGACATCTGTTCCTGTCCTGGCTCTCCATTCTTTTGGGCACACATAGACCCAGAAATGAGATGTGTAATATCTGAGAGACTCAGCAGTGGGGACCCCTCACCTCTCTAGTCCTCTGGGATCATTTCCTTCTAATGATATGGGACAGAGCAGGGGCTGGAAAGGGGAGGGTCACATTTCTTCTCCAGAACCATTGTCTTAACCTCCAAAGTGATTTCTGCCTCCAGTAATGACAGCACCGAGCCGGGCGCAGTGGCTCATGACTGTCATCACTTCAGGAGGCCGAGGTGGGCGTATTGCCTGAGCTTAGGAGTTTGACACCAGCCTGGCCAACATACTAGAACTCTGTCTCTACTAAATACAGAAAAATAGCTGGGCATGCCGGTGCATGACTGTGATCCCAGCTACTCGGGAGGCTGGGGTGGGCAGAGTGCCTGAGCTCAGGAGTCCGAGACCAGCCTGGCCAACATAGTGGAACCGTCTCTACTAAAAATAAAATTTAAAAAAATAGCTGGGTATGGTGGTGTATGCCTGTAGTCCCAGCTACTTGGGAGGCTGAGGCATGAGAATCACTTGAACCCGGGAGGCGGAGGTTGCAGTGAGCTGAGATGGCACCACTGCGCTCAGCCTGGGCCACAGAGCGAGACCCCATCTCAAAAAAAAAAAAAAAAAAAAAAAAGCGCTGTCTCCAGTGAACACAGTACACGTCACTGAACGTGTCTACCCCCTTGTTAACAGCACCCATGGTGCTGACGGTATCACCGGAGTCTACAGGGCGCCCAGTGCCTGCTCCGAAGCCTGCAGGGGAAACCCTGGCCCTCCTCCCGCCCTGGTGGCTCCTGCCAGGACTCCTGGGTGGCTCTCCTCCTCTTGCTGTTCCTCACACACAGGGCTCCCAGGACCTAGTCTGCAGCCTTACCATCTCCCGCTCCACCACCATCCTTGGAGACCTTCCCCCGGCCCCTCCCAGGACCCGTCTGATGTGTCCAAGTCACCAACTGCTTCATCCGGTGTCCACCCGGCCCTCTCCCTGAGCTCCATCCCTGCCTCCTGGAATCTGCAGGTGGAGCCCACAAGCCCCTCCCCTGGCATCTCCCATGACGGTCTCTTCCTCCCTCCACATCCACTCCCCCAGGCCGTCGCTGCCTGTAAAGGCACCAACTTCCTTCTGGTCCCCAAACCCGGTGCCCCTAGTTACCTCCAACCTCTCCTTCTCTGCCCTCTCTGGGCTGTTTCTGTGGCTTCTGTCCACCCTCCTCTACCTGGAAGCTCCTTCTTCTCACCTGAACGACCAGAACTGCTTCCTTTCCCTGGTCCAGCCTCCCACAACCCACATCTCCAGATCAGCAGTCCTGGGGCCTCATCCTGATCATGCCCCCTTGCCTCTCAGGGGTCCCCACTGCCGAGCAAAGCCCCGCCCCCACACCCGGAGCCCACAGACCCAGTCTCCTCTCTTGCCGTGACCCACCTTCTGCCACCTGACACACCCCTTCCCAGCCACACTAACTGTGCTGCCCCCAGCCTTTCCCCACCCTCCTCCACCCCAGTACCCCATTTAACCCATCTTCAGGTGTGAGGTGAGCCCCAGGGATGATCAAATCCCACCTCTTCCCAAAGTCCTCCTCCTCAAGGGCCCCAGCAAAAAGAGCTCACTTCTCACTGTTGTTGTTTTTTTTCTAAGAGGTAGGATCTTGCTTTGTCACCCAGGCTGGAGTGCAGTCACGCACAATCATAGCTCACTGCAGCCTCCACACCTGGGCTCAAAGGATCCTCCAGCCTCAACCTCCCAAGTAGCTGGGACTACAGGTGTATGCCACCATGCCTGGCTAAATCATTTTTCCCCACGGAGTCTCGCTCTGTCTCCCAGGCTGGAGTGTAGTGGTGCGATCTCGGCTCACAGCAACCTCCACCTCCTGGGTTCAAGCAGTTCTCCTGCCTCAGCCTCCTGAGTAGCTGGGACTATGGGTGGCACCACCACACCGGCTGATTTTTTTGTATTTTAGTAGAGATGGGGTTTCACCATGTTGGCCAGGATGTCTTGATCTCCTGACCTCGTGATCCGCCCGCCTCAGCCTCCCAGAGTGCTGGGTGACAGGCGGGAGCCTCCACGTCTGGCCTTTTCTGTTTTTTAAATTTTTTTTTATTTTTTGGTGTTTTTTTATTTGGAGCAACAGTCTCCCCATCTTGCCCAGGCTGGTCTCAGACTCCTGAGTTCACGTGATTCCCCCACCTCAGCCTCCCAGCATGCTAGGATTACGGACATGAGCTACAGCACCCAGCTCCAGGAGCGCTCACTTCTAAACTCCTACAGGAACTTCACCCAATGGGCTCCCTACGGCAATTGGCACAGAACCTGCGGCCACAGTGAAAACACGATCATGGGTGTGCGTGTGTGCTGAGTGTGTCTAAAGTCCTGGGAGCTGGCACGAGCGCCTCATCTGCACTATCTCATCAGACCCTTGCAAAGAGTTCATGAGGTGAGTGCAATTTTGTCCCCTTTTACAGATAAGGAAATGAAGCACAGACAGGCTATGAACCCGCCCGAGGACGGTGACGGCAATACTAGTCTCATCTGGAGCGTTCTAAATCCTGTACTGACATTTAACATCATGATTTTCTTGTGCCTCGCTTTGCAGATTTTAAGCGTCTCCAGGGTGAGGTAAGGCTCTCGAGCCTGCCACCCCGTCCCTGAACCTGGCCCGCACCTTGCCCGAAGCAGCACTCAGGAGCTGTTTGTCGGCTTGGCTTCTGGCTTTATCTGAACAGCACCGTCACCGAACCATTCCTCTAAAACTCTCGACATGGTGGCGGGGAACGAGACCTCCGGGCTGGCCATCATGGCCATCAGTGCGGTTTTCTGGGTCATCATTTCAAACAGGTTATTCTTGCAACTATGTAATGATGTACCCATTAAAACTCTTTGTGAGTAGAGAAGTTTTAATGACTTCTGGGAGGGAGGGTGTTTCTCCAAATTCAGGTTTGATGCGGCCGAGAGGCGGTTCAGGAAAGCGTCTGTGGACCCGGAGCAGGCACTTGGCCAAGTCTGGCCCGACAGACGCTACACACCCCCTAACGTCGCTAATGGTGGCAGTTTTCTTTTGCTGTTACCAGCAGGGGCACATTGACAAACTGAGCTCTTGACACTGGCCAGTGGAAACAGATTGCTTTTCTTCACCCACCTGGGTCCCTCTCAAGATCTGAGGCCCAGCCTGGCTCGGTGGCTCACGCCTGTCATCCCAGCGCTTTGGGAGGCCGAAGCGGGCGGATCACCTGAGGTCAGAAGTTCAAGACCAGCCTGGCCAACACAGCGAAACCCCATCTCCACTAAAAATACAAAAATTAGCTGGGCATGTGGTGGCGGGCATCGGAAAGGAAGCAGGAGAATCGCTTGAACCGGGAGGTGGAGGTTGCAGTGAGCTGAGATTGTGCCACTGGACTCCAGCCTGGGCAACAGAGCAAGACTCTGTCTCAAAAGAAAAAAAAGTTTGGGCTGGGTGCCATGGCTCATGCCTGTAATCCCAGCACTCTAGGAGGCCAACGTGGGCAGATCATTAGGTCAAGAGATGGAGACCATCCTGGCCAACATGGTGAAACCCCATCTCTACTAAAAGTCCAAAAAAATTAGCCGGGCATGGTGGCGTCACACCACTGCACTGCCCCCTGGCAACAGAGCGAGACTCCATCTCAAAAAACAGCAGACTGAAAAAACAAACAACAAAAAAAAGTCTGAGTCTGGACTTTGTGAAGCAGATAGGAACCTGCAAATACCCATGTGCTGACAGAGCCCGATGATCAAAATCAGGACCCACCAGCCCCACATCTCCGGGAGGAACCAGGCGGGAACTGAGGGTGGGAGAGTGGCCGAGGGGAGGTGGCAAGTGCCTGTTACCTGTCCGAGCACAGGGTCAGCTCTGCTAGTCTCACCTTGCGCGTTCTACACATTGCGTTGAGGTTTACCTTCCCTGATTTTCGTGTCTCGCTTCTGAGATTTCACATGGCTTTAGGGATCAGAGACCCAGATGGCAAACAGCAAACCTGGAAGAAAAATACCCTCCTTTCTGCATTTGGTCTCTGTGTTTGTGCCACTGGGTGCCCACATGAGTCTAAAAGACCAGCTCCCGTGGAGGGCAGGGGTCTGTGAGAGGGTCAGCACCCTCCGAAAGTGGCTGGAGCTTGAAGTCTGAGCCGGGGAGGGGTCAGACACCCACTCAGCACAGAACACTGGAGCCTGTGTCCCAGGGCAGGGACTGGGAACAAGAGGGACAAGGGCCGACGGAGGGGCGGCAGGTGGGCGAGACTGGACCTGGCACGGAAGAGGCCCGTGTGTGCTAGGTGCCAGTGTATGGACTCGGGCTGGCGGCTGAACCCTGGGTCGCCTTCCTCCTCCACAAAACAGCCAAGAACACCTGCCCTGCCTGCCTCACGGGGCTTTTCTGGGATTAGTAAGGAGAGTGGGTGTGAATGGGCCCTGAGCCTGGCAAAGCTCTAGGCAGGCTTGAGAGATTATTGTTCTCATCTTCATTACTTCAGCGTGAGGAGCACATCTGCTGACTGCTGAGCTGTATCCGGCCATTAGCTCAAAGTTATGACTAATTGTTTTTTAATGAAAAAAACAAGGTTTGCTGAATGTTTGATGAGTCATGCAAGTGAGCCTTTCTGTATCAGGGCTGTCTCACTTCAAACCGTGGCTCAGGGGAGAGGGCAGGTGGGCAGGTGGGCCCCTCTTTCCCGAGGGCCCACCACGTGCTCTACAGATCCCCTGGCCAAGCTGTGGGGGGAACAGGGTGGTCTCTGAGCTCAGGGAGCCCAAGAGAGATGAGAAAGGAAGATCTGCCCAGGCTGTGTCTGACACTAGGCAGGGCAGGGCACCCTGTAACAGGCACAGGCCAGGGGCTCCGGGGCCAAGCAAGGGGCCGTAACAAAGGGTAAGCTGGGTCCTGGCTTCCCCTGCAGCTGGAATCCGATGGCGGATGTGCCACCAGGAAGACCTGTGCCGCGGGCACACGGCATTCGGGCTGTGCCTCAGACAAGGAGAAGGACTTTCCCCTGCAAGGAGGACGTTTCAAATGTGGGCCTTGGCAGAGGACACCTAACAGATGCCTGCTCTCACAGAGCTTTCAGTCCACTTCAGAGGAAGAGAAAGCTAGGCTGGGTGCGGTGGCTCATGCCTGGAATCCCAGCACTTTGGGAGGCTGGGGTGGGCGGATCACCTGAGGTCAGGAGTTTGAGACCAGCCTGGCCAACATGGTGAAACTGCGTCTCTACTAAAAATACCAAAAGATTAGCCAGGTGTGGTGGCTCACGCCTGTGATCCTAGCTACTTGGGAGGCTGAGGCAGGATAATCGCTTGAACCTGGGCAGCGGGGATTGCAGAGAGCTGAGTTCTCGCCATTGCACTCCAGCCTGGGGGACACAGCAAGACTCTGTCTCAGAAAGAGAAGGAGGAGGATGAGGAGGAGGAGGAGGAGTAGGAAGAGGAAGAGGAAGAAGAAGAGAAAATAGAGAAGATGAAAGCCACATACACAGGATGTGGACAGAGTCCAGGACCAGAGGCCGGGAGTGTGTGGCAGGGGAAGGAGGGGCTGGTGCGTTGCAGTCCCCTCCCCTGCCCTGAACTGGGTCTGGCCCACTGTCTCTTCAGGCTGTTTTGCAGCCGGCTGCCTCCTGGAACGTCGGTCCTCCAATCCAGTGTTTGCACCGTTAGCTCTTCCCCAAAGGCCCCAGTCCTCCAAATCCCACTGTCTGCAGGAGACAGTCCAAACCCCTCAGCCTGGCATGCAAGACCCTTCAGAGTGTGGCCAGCACTTCCAGCCAAAACTCCTATCAACATCCTTTCCTTCACCCTTTGACCAAGTTACAGCAATGTGTCACACCCTGGACATGACAATTATTTTAATGTAAATACATTTACCTAGCCTGACTCCTGCCTAGATGCTAACTAGAATGGGCTCTGGGGTTTGAATCCTAGCACTGTGACCTCAGGTAACTTACTTAACTTTGTGTATCAGTTTTTCCATCTGTGAAATGGGGATAACACTATCCACCTTCTAGGATTATTACAAAGATTAAGTGAGGCTGGATGAGGTGGCTCACGCCTATAATCCCAACACTTTGGGAGGCCCAGGTGGGTGGATCACTTGAGGCCAGAAGTTCAAGACCAGCCGAGGCTACATGGCAGAATCCCGTCTCTACTAAAAATACAAAAAATTAGCTGGGCATGGTGCTGCATGCCTGTAATCCCAGCTACTGGCAGGTTGAGGCAGGAGAATCATTTGAGCCCAGGAGGCGGAGGTTGCAGTGAGCCGAGATCGTGCCACTGCACTCCAGCCTGACAGAGTAAGTAAGACTCCATCTCAAAAAAACAAAAAGATGAAATCAAACAAGTAAAGTTTACATCAGATCCCAGTACACAGCAGTTTCTGAAAAAAATGTGAATGGTCATTAGTAACCGTGGATGGAAACTCTGGGAGGCTAAGTTCAATGTCACCTATGTAAAGAATGAATTTCTCCTCCCTCTGGGCACATGGGTGCTATCACCGTGTGTCTGTTTTTTCCTGGGGTCTGTTTATATAACCAAGCATCGGTATTTTTCCATTGCCTCATGATGGAAATTCAACAAGGGGCAGTCCCTGACGGAATGCCCAGCTCCTACGGGACGCTCAGAAAACGCGGCTACCTGGGTCTCTGCTGGGTGTGTGGGAGACCTCCCAGGTGCAGGCTGCTGAGGCTGCTCTGCTGTGGTGACGACCCCCAAATCTCAGTGGCTTCAAACATCAAAGGGTTGTTTATTTATTTATTTATTATTTTTTGGAGACGGAGTCTCGCTCTGTGGCCAGGCTGGAGTGCAGTGGTGCAATCTCTGCTCACCGCAACCTCTGCCTTTCAGGTTCAAGCAATTCTCCTGTTGAAGCCTCCCAAGTAGCTGGGACTACAGGTGCCCGCCACCATGCCTGGCTAATTTTTTGTATTTTCAGTAGAGACAGGGTTTCGCCATGTTAGCCAGGATATTCTGATCTCCCGATCTCGTGATTGTCACCTTGGCCTCCTAAAGTGCTGGGATTACAGGCGTAAGCCACCGCACCCAGACTTATATTTTTTTTGTTTGTTTATTTATTTAAGACAGAGTCCTGCTCTGTGCCCCAGGCTGGAGTGCAGTGGCACAATCCCAATTCCCAGCAACCTCCACCTTCCGGCCTCAAGCGACTCTCCTGCCTTGGCCACCTGAGTAGCTGGGACTACAGGCGCCCGCCACCACACCTGGCTAATTTTTTTTGTATTTTTAGTAGAGACGGGTTTCACCATGTTGTCCAGGCTGGTCTCGGAACTCCTGACCTCAAGTGATCCGCCCTCCTCGGCCTCTGGAAGCGCTAGGAGTCTAGGCGGGAGCCACCTCGCCCGACCCGAAGGTGTATTTCTCAGCCCCACTGAATGTCCCTCGCTGGTGGGTGAGGGCTCTGCAGGCTGCCGTCCTCACTCAGGGCCCCAGGCTGACAGAGCTGCTGTTCTCTGGGGCACTGCCAGTCACTTGTGGCAAAGGAGCGTGGCAAATAGCTCGCCGGCTCCTAAAGACTTCTGCCCAGGAGTGACCTGCGTTCCCTGTCACACGCCACTGACCGAAGCGGGTCAAGAGGGAAAGTGCGGCCCTGCCATGGGCTCAGAACATCGGGATACCGGCAGCCAGCACAGGGGCCAGCTCACCACTTCAGAAGCAAGCTGGCCTCAAACCACCTACTGGGACCTCCTGGGAAGGAGGGCAGAATGGCAGGCAGCTGTGACTTTAGGCCGCTGCTCTCATCCCCCACCCAGATGAGGCTCCAGGCCGCAGACAATGGAAGCAGCACCCGAAGCCTGTCCACCGACAAGCACAGACCCTCCAAAGCTGTCCTCAGAAGCAGAGTGGATGCACAGTCTGGAAAGGGGACAGAGTTCTGGGACCACCCCAGACACAAGGCTGGGCTGCCTGAGCATGCTGGCTGTCCATCAGTTCCTAACCTTACGATGTAACGCTCCATCACAGCATGCTGGGCAGCTGAGGCAGGCAGCTGCCCTGAGGTCACAGGGCCTGGCTTCTCCCAGCAGACAGGATTCTGGCATCCTCAGCCTTCTCTCTCATGCACCTTCCTCAGGGGCTCCAATGACAACGTCTTAAACTCATTCTGGCTGACAGAAAAATTACAGTAGCAGGCCGGGTGTGGTGGCTCACACCTGTAACCCCAGCACTTTGAGAGGCTAAGGCGAGTGGGTCACCTGAGGTCAGGAGTTCGAGACCAGCCTGGCCCACACAGCGAAACCCCGTCTCTACTAAAAATACAAACATTAGCCGGGCGTGGTGGCACACACCTGTAATCCCAGCTACTCAGGAGGCTGAGGCAGGAGAATCACTTGAGCCTGGAAGGAGATTGCAGTGAGCTGGGATTGTACCACTGCACTCCAGCCTGGGTGACAGAGAAAGACTCTGTCCTAAAAAAAAAAAAAAAAGGCAGGGGAACCTTCTCTTTCAGCTTTGGAACCCTCCTCCCCTCTGTCTCTGTACAGGGGAGCTAAAGAAAAAAAAAAATCCAGTAGCCCTCTGTTATTCACAGGGGATGTGTCCAAGATCCTCCACGGATGCCTGAAACCAATAGTATTGGATCCCGTATACGCCATGTTTTTTCTATACATAGATATCACTAATTTAATTTATAAATTAGGCACAATAAGAGACATAACAACAATTTAGAAATTTGTTTTTTTGAGACAGAGTCTCGCTCTGCCACCCAGGCTGGAGTGCAATGGTGCGATTTCAGCTCACTGCAACCTCCACCTCCCAGATTCAAGCAGTTCTTGAGCCTCAGCCTCCCAAGTAGCTGGGGTTACAGGTACCCGCCACCGTGCCAGGCTCACTTTTGTATTTCTAGTAGAGATGGGGTTTCACCACACTGGCCAGGTTGGTTTCAAACTCCTGACCTCAGATGACCCACCTGCCTCAAGCCTCCCAAAGTGCTGGGATTGCAGGCGTGAGCCCCCACACCTGGCCAAAGGAGAACAGTTTTAACAAGACAGTGTAATAAAAGTTGTCACACACTGTGAATGTAACTTTTGCAATTTGAGGTGTGAAAGCAAAACTGGCATGAGACCAGGCGTGGTGGCTCCTGCTTGCAATCCTAGTACTTTGGGAGACGGGTGGATCACCTGAGGTCAGGAGTTCGAGACCAGCCTGGCCAACATGGTCAAACCCCCGTCTCTACTAAAAACACAAAAAAATTAGCCGACTATGGTGGCAGGTGCCTGTAATCTCAGTTACTCGGAAGGCTGAGGCAGGAGAATCGCTTGAGCCTAGGAGGCAGAGGTTGCAGTGGGCCAAGATTATGCCACTGCACTCCAGCCTGGGCAGCAGAGCGAGAGTGTGTCTCAAAAAAAAAAAAAAAAAACTAGCATGAATTTCTTTTTCCTTACAATTTCACGGATAGAAGATTCAGCACATGACTTTTCTCTTCCCACTTTTTCACTTAAAGGAAGCTCCTTACAGCTTCTCCCTGGCATATCTGAAGAGCTGGCATCACTATTCTGGTGCTTTGGGGCCCTTATGAAGTAAAAGAAGAGTGACCTGAACACAAGCACTGTGATGCCAGGATGGGCGATCTGCTGAGCAGGTGACTAACCAGGAAGGAGCGTCCACGGTGTGGATGTGCTGGACACAGGGATGGTTTGCGTCGCAGGCGGCATGGCAGATATTCCATCACACTGCTCAGAACGACGCACGGTGGGAAACATGGGAACTGTTTCAGGAACTTTCCATTTAATATTGTCAGACCATGGTTGACCATGGATAACAGAACCCATGGAAAGTGACACTGAGGATCTGGGGGCACTACTGTGTACAACTTTCTGGGGTGATTGGCAGGCGTCTGTCTGGTAGGACACCAGAGCAAGCTTTTCTCAGGACGACCTATGAATGCTCCCCGAGAGCATCGCAATCTCCCGAACCAAGCTCATGGCTGCAGCACAGTCTTCCCAAAGCAGAGAGGTGTGTGTTTTATTTAAGGCACAAGACTCTGGAAGAATGGGCTTTTATATTTTATTTTATTTTGTTTTGTTTATTTATTTTTGAGACGGAGTCTCTGTCATCCAGGCTGGAGTGCGGTGGTGCCATCGCAGCTCACAACCACCTCTGCCTCCCAGGTTCAAGTGATTCTCCTGCCTCAGCCTCCCGAGTAGCTGGGTCTACAGTCACTGCCACCACACCTAGCTTTGTTGTTTTGAGACAGTGTCTTGCTCTGTCACCCAGGCTGGAATGCAGTGGTGCCATCTTGGCTTGCTGTAACCTCCGCCTCCGGGGTTCAAGCGGTTCTCCTCCTCAGCCTCCAGAGTGGTTGGGATTGCAGGCGTGCACCAGCATGCCCAGCTAATTTTTGTATTTTTAGTAGAGACAGGGTTTCACCATGTTGGTCAGGCTGGTCTAGAACTCCTGACCTCGTGATCTGCCCGCCTTGGCCTCCCAAAGTGCTGGGATTACAGGCAGGTGCCACCTCACCCAGCCAAGAATGGGCTTTAGTATCTGACATTCAGTCAACATGATCAGGCATTTGCTCTCATCTCAGAGCTTCCAGATGATCACATAATTTACAAAATGACACTTATAAAGAGACAATATGTTTCATACCTGTCGTGGATACTGAGAGAGAGAATATGACTGTTTCCCAAACTCATGGTTGCCTGGGTGCCTCTGGGCCAGGCCTGCCTGAGCCTGGGCTCCTTTGGGGGTCTGGGAGTAGACGCAGCAAAGGTGGCCTCCTCCTGGAAGCTACCCCACAGCCATCCCTGCCCATCACAGGAAGGCTTACGCTGCTCTGGGATCCTACAGGAATGCTGACTCACATGGATGTTTCTGCTGAGCCAGGAACACACAGTGGGCCTGCAAAGCGCACATCAAGGGAAGGAGAGCCCAGGCCTATGGGATACAGGGTTCTCTTTGGATAAAGCACCTGCCCCATCTGGCGGAGTCTACCTGGTTGCATCCCTTCCCGTGAAGGCTTCTGGAACATGCAGGAGCAAAAGCACAGCGGCACAGCCACACTCCCCGAAAGCGGTCCTGCTGGTGCCTCGTCAGGCTCTTGGGAATGATGTGCAGGAGCGATGTGGGCTGAACAGCATCAGTGCCCCTTGCTGCTCAGGCCATCCACCTTGCCTTCTCTGCAACCCGCCTCCCTGGCAGTTGTGCCGTGAAGACCTGGGCAGCGCAGGGGCGGCAGGCTTTCCAGCCCAGCACACAGCCCCGTACTGTCCTCTGAGCAGCTGCAGCATCACGCCTGGCTCACTCCCTGCCCCTGCTAAGCATCTGTGGCCAGGGGAGGATGAGACTAGGAAAGGAGCCTCTGGTCACATGGCACATTCCAGGAGAGAAGTACTTTTCCAGAAGTGCATGTGACTTCAGGTCTCTAAAAACCATCATCCAAAGCGGGGCATGGGGCAGGTCTTTTCTCACTTGGGGCCACAGCCACCAGACTTTCTGGTTTCTGAAGGACACCTTTATCTGTTCTCTGTCTGCAGATGAGCCAGATGAGCCTGCTGACCAGGAGGCTGGCTGCTCTGTTCTCACACTGTCCCTCCCACACTGACATTTGTAAGTAGCTCCCAGTGGGTCCCTTTCGGAAGGCACTAATTTGCGATCTGGTTGACGGCTTTCTAATAAATCTGGCCGCATTATTAGAATATGTCCTGAAGGTATATTCTTGGTCAAGATGGGACCTCACAACAAGTGCTGCTTAAAAGCTGTCCACTGAACTCTGCAGGAAAAGGATGACCCACAGATGGTGTCAGGAATTTCACTCAGGTAAAATTCGCAGCAGCCCTTTGGTGAAAGCACTTGCTGTCTAAGGTTCCTGCTGGCTTAGGTTTCTCCGGAGCATGACCAGAGCTGCCCCGACAGCTGCATCCACATCCTGCCCAAAGGACATGGGCAGAGGGAAAGCCCTCTGCACCTCCTGCTTCAGTACGTCGTTCCTGGACAGCGCACTCCCACTCCCCACCACGCGCTGCACGCCCCACTCCTGCAGCTGCCGCAGGGGAAGCATGGAGAGCAGGTTCTCAACGATGCCTCGGCACAGGGCCCGGGCCACGTGCCCCAGGGAGAGGTCAGGGGAGATTCTGGTCACTGAGGCCAGCTGGTCCGGCAGGTGCCTCTCCCCCAGCACTGTTGGGGTGATGGTCAGGTGGGTGTCCGTCTGCTGCATGGCTGCCTGAATGATGCGGGCATACACGGTGGATTCTTCCACCTCTAGGCCTGCCGGAGACAGGGAAGATCTGTGTGAGCTCACGCAACCCCCTTGATGCAAGCAGAGACGGCACAGAATTCTCACAGGGCGGGAAGGGGCTCCCTTGCTGCTTCTCCCCACACTGCAGCTGGTGGTTCTGGGCTCAGGGACTCTGACAGCCAGGCTAGCTGTACTCTGCCCTGGATCCCCGCCAGCCATCTCAGTGCAGACCCCAGCCAGATGTCAGGGTGAGGTCTCCTAAGTGCTACTGTGAGCCCTAACCATAACCCAGGCTTCCTAACCAAGGGGACCAAATGCATGTACTGATTAACAATTATCATCATGGATGCTATAGCATCATTACCAGCATCAGAAATCCCAGGATCCCAGAGCAGTCACTGTCTGGGCCACTCATGTAATGTGCACAGGGCACCTGAACCGCAGGGAGAAGGGATATGTTGACCATCCTACAACTTGCTTTTCAGTGTCAAGCCAGAATCCCGGTCGGACTTTTCTCCCTGACACCATGTTAGCACTGTGTTCTTTTCTGTTGCTTTTTTCTGAGACTTTGTTGCCCAGGCTGGAGTGCAGCGGCACATATCCTATCAGCTCACTATAACCTCTGCCTCCCAGATTCGAGCGATTGTCCTGCCTCAGTCTCTCAAGTAGCTGGGACTACATGCATGCACCACCACACCTGGCTGATTTTTGTATTTTTAGTAGAGACAAGGTTTTACCACATTGGCCAGGCTGATCTCAAACTCTTGACCTCAAGTGATCTACCTACCTCAGCCTCCCAAAGTACTGTGTTTACAGGAGTGAACCACCAACCCTGGCCAGCTCTGCATTTTTAAAACAAACAAATTTAAAAAAAAAAGGCCGGGTGTGGTGGCTCACATCTGTAATCCCAGCACTTTGGGAGGCCAAGGCAGGCAGATCACTTGAGGTCAGGCATTCCAGACGAGCCTGGAAAACATGGTGAAACCCCGTCTCTACTAAAAATGCAAAAATCACAAGTGCAATCCCAGCTACTTGGGAGGCTGAGGCAGGAGAATCACTTGAACTCACGGAGTGGAGGTTGCAGTGAGCCGTGATCACACCACTGTACTCCAGCCTGGGCGACAGAGCAAGACTCTGTCTCAAAAAATTGAAAAATAAAAATAAAGCATTCCTGAGGAGATCCCAGCCAAGGAGGCAGAATGCCCTCAGCAATCCTGACGTCCCTGGCCAGTCTGAAGGGACTCACGTCACTCAGGAACACCTCTCTGCATAAGCAGTCCCAGCTCTCCACATGCTGCCTGGACCCCACCTTCCATTCCGTGTTTCTCACCATCATCTGACTTTGAGCTGCTACTGGTAACCGTCGCATCTGATGGCCATGACTTACTAGACCTGAACAGAAACTTCATTTCTAGCTTAGGTGCTTCCAGTCTCCTGGAAGAGGGAGATTACATATCTCGCCTGGTCCCCAGCTTACAGTGGTTCAACTTTATTTTTCGATGTTACAATGGCATGAAAGCCACATGCATTCAGCAGAAATTGGACTTCCAGTAGCCATAAACCACTGTGTTTCTCACTTTAAGTACAGCGGCCAACATGTTATACAAGATACTTGACATTTTGTTATAAAATCGGCTCTGTACTAAGTGATTTTGCCCAATTGTAGGTTCATGTACGTGTTCTGAGCACACTTAGGGGAGGCTAGACTGAGCGATGATGCTCATAGGGTAGGTGCATTCAATGCATTTTCAACTTAGGATAGTTTCACTTGCAATTCACTTACAATGGACGCAGCGGGATACAAGTCCCTTGAGCTGTTGTGTGTTCTAACCCACGGGCTTAGAACCACAGGACATGAAGCTAGGAAGACACAGAAGGGCAGGGACTTGCCAGGGACAAATAATGACTCAGGGACAGAGCGGGGAACCAACGCCACTCTCCTGGGTTCCACCCAGCACCATGCTTAAGAAATGCTGGCTGGCGTGGTGGCTCACGCCTGTAATCCCAGCACTTTGGGAGGCCAAGGCAGGTAGATCACTTGAGGTCAGGAGTTTGAGACCAGCCCGGCCAACATGGCGAAACCCTGTCTCTACTAAAAATACAAAAATTAGCTGGGTATTGTGGCGCACACCTGTAATCCCAGCTACTCGGGAGGCTGAGGCAGGAGAATTGCTTGAACTCAGGAGGTAGAGGTTGCAGTAAGCCAAGATCATGCCACTGCACTCCAGCCTGGGTGACAAGAGTGAGACTCCGTCTCAAAAAAAAAAAGGAAAGAAAGAAATTTCTACATCACACTTACTATGGGCCAGAATGATCGAGATATAAGTGCATTATAGGTGAAATAAGCACCATTTTAAGTCGAGAAGCATCTGTACATGCAGAGCAGAGAAAACCTCATAAATTCTACCCCAGGAATAAGAGAAGGGAGCAGGAAGGGAAAAGTGGGAGCAGGGAGGGTGGGGAAAGCTGGGGAGACTGCGATGAGGGTTTACAATCAAGGCTGGGGGAAGAGTGCCTGGCCCAAAGAAGAGAGGAGGTGATGGCAGCTCAGAGGATGAGAGGAACAGTGGCTGCAAACTCAGATCCCGAAGGATGGGAGAAACACACCAGGGCCTGCCAGGGCCTGAGACCTGAATGTGGAGGCTGAAACCGCACATGAAGCTCCGACATCTGCCATGTGGAAAGGACAGAGAGAGAGCACAGCGCTGTGTGGGCCACACCTTACCTAGATCTGCCGTCCACTGAACCAGCATGTGGACGAACATGGCCAGCACGTTGCCCCCGTTGAGGGATGCGGCCACCCCCAGGTAGGTCCCGTCGAAGTATGGGAGGTAGGCCACTGGGGCCGCAGGGTCTGGAGTCTGTGCAGGCTGGAATCCCGAAGGCATGGAGGCTGCCAGCTGAACCGAGGTGCTGATGTTGAGAACTGGGGTCCAGAGAGAGCAGAGCTTAGGCCTGTCTGGCTGACTCAGAGGCCACGAGTCACAGTTTGGCAGTGAGAGAAACTGGGGGTTTGAAAAATATGTCCAGGTGGCCAGGCGTGGTGGCTCACGCCTGTAATCTCAGCACTTTGGGAGGTTGAGGTGGGCGGATCACCTGAGGTCGGGAGTTCAAGACCAGCCTGACCAACATGGAG
>PVKP010016436.1:26313-48273 GCA_004027715.1 Plecturocebus donacophilus
TTTTTTTTTTTTTTTTTTCTTTTTAAACAGAGTCTCACTCTGTCACCCAGGCTGGAGTGCAATAGCACAATCTTGGCTCACTGCAACCTCCTCCTCCCGGGTTCAAATGATTCTCCTGTCTCAGCCTCCCAAGTAGCTGGAATTACAGGCGCCCACCACCATGCCCAGCTAATTTTTTGTATTTTTAGTAGAGATGGTGTTTCACCATGTTGGCCAGGCTGCTCTCGAACTCTTGACCTCAGGTGATCCACCTGCCTCAGCCTCCCAAAGTGTTGGGTTTACAGGCGTGAGCCACCGCACCTGGCCCCAAAGTATTCTCTTAACACCTTCCCTGTCACCAGTAGGGGGAAATCTGGACCCAGCACCGAGCCTGGGGACTGTTTCAGCAATGCCTTCTCCGTTTCTTATGAGACCTAGCTAAAAAGTTTGCTCTTCTCAATCTGTTTAGGGGCCAGAGTTCAGCATCCAGTTTTCACACCTACTCAGGGGTCAAAAGCAAGGAGGGTAAAAACAAGTCTCAGGAAGCCAATAACCTTTGCTCTCTGCCACGTCAAGCTTCTTTTTTTTTTTTTTAAGACAGGGTTTCAACATGTTGGTCAGGCTGGTCTTGAACTCAGAACCTCAGGTGATCCGCCCGCTTTGGCCTCCAAAGTGCTTGGATTACAGGCGTGAGCCACCACGCCTGGCGACATCAAGCTTCTTACCATGACTATAAACCAGAAGCAGCATGCCCTCTACTGTCCCCTCAGGTGGAAGGGATAACATTTTTGTTTCTTTCACTTTCACTTACGTTTTGTAGCATTTACCTGTGCTGTTTGAAAAAATTCTAGTGGCTGGGCACCATGGCTCACACCTGTCATCCTAGCACTTTGGGAGGCTGAGGCGGGTGGATCACCTGAAGTCAGGAGTTTGAGACCAGCCTGACCAATATGGTGAAATCCCACCTCTACTAAAAACACAAAAATTACCCAGGTGTGGTGGCATGCACCTGCCAGTCCCAGCTACTCGGAAGGCTGAGGCAGGAGAATCGTTTGAACCCAGGAGGCAGAGGTTGCAGTGAGCCAAGATCACGCCACTGCACTCCAGACTGGGCGACAGAGTGACGCTCCATCTCAGAAAAAAAAAAGGAAAAAATTCTAATTAGGAAGCCGTTAGAGGTGGCACTAGTACCATCAATTCCTGTGTGAGCAAACCAAAGCCCAATGTAAACAGTAAAATGAAACTGGAAACTACACCAGTCAGAAACCAGCAACTAACCTCTAACTAGGAATTTTCCACTCTCACCGGTCAAAATGGTTTTCTTTGTCTGGCTTCCGCAGACACTTTATGAAAGTCTTCCCTTAGGCCCTTCTCAGTGGGTAGTCTCATGCTACCCTGATTCATGAGTCACTGAATGCTCAAATAAACTTCTTAAAATTTAAAGGTACTTAAGTTTTTCTTTTTTTTTGCTCTGTCACTCAGGCTAGAGTGCAGTGGTGTCATCTCAGCTCACTGCAACTTCTGCCTTTCAGGTTCAAGCGAATCTCCTGTCTCAGCCTTCGGAGTAGCTGGGATTACAGGCACACACCACCACGCCCAGCTATTTTTGTATTTTTAGTAGAGACAAGGTTTCACCATGTTGGCCAGGCTGGTCTTTAACTCCTGGCCTCAAGTGATCTGCCTACCTCGGTCTCCCAAAGTGCTGGGTTTACAGGCGTGAGCTACCTCGCCCGACCAAGTTTTCATTTAATCAGATCTGAGGCCACCCACCTACCACGTGATGACCTCTGGAAGCAACAGGCGAACAGCTGCAGGCAGCCACGGGGCCGTTTTACTCCCCGCTTCTTGCTGCACGTTTGGAGGTCATCCCCAGTAAGCCCTCTTGGACATATGAACTCCACAACTTGTGTAAGTTCACCAAGTTATTTGGGCATTTTAAAATCTGGACTGGGTCTAGAAGTCATGACAGAAACTGGAATGAGTCCTGCAGGGAAGCTTCAGGTGTCTGACTGGGTCAGACAGAAACTAAATTGGGTTTAATAAAAGACCTCCAATAGAAGAGGTTCCAGGAAGACGGAAAATAATGGGTTTATTTAAATTCAGGGAATCTGGGACTCCATCTCAGAACATTTGCTTTTCTAGATAAATGAGTGAATCTTCCTAAAAATAATTTAGAATTTTGGTGGCCACAATAAGGAAATTTTAACCTAAACACACAAACAATTCCAAACACCTCAGAAACAATGGGATATGTTTTTGATTGGCATTCAAAGGTTTCTAACCTCTCTTTCTACCTTCCTCTGCCTACACTGAAATCTGCTGACATTTTTGCTTGTTTACCTCCTACCCAAAGTCAAAAAAAAAAAAAAATTTTAAAAAAAGGAGAAGTAGGTAACTGTTTATAAAAGTCAGGCTCTTGGATTAACCAGATCTGCTTTTTTTTCTTTTTTTGAGATGAGGTTTCACCATGTTGGCCAGGATGGTCTCGATCTCTTGACCTTGTGATCCACCCGCCTCGGCCTCCCAAGGTAGATCTGCTTTTTAAGCATTCTTATGCCTTGGTCAAAATCTTGACTCAGAGCAGTAATAAAAGATATCCCTGTTTGGCATAGAAAATGCTTTGTCTGCCCCATCTAAAGTGTTTTCTTTGTCTTGCTTCCGTAAATACTTTATGCAAATTTCCCCTCTTGCCTCTCCTGGCAGAGTACTAGCAGTCTGGTAGGACCCTGATTCACACATCACTGAATCTTCAAATAGATTCTTTAAAATGTAAATATACTTAAGTTTTTCTTCTATCCAATGCTCAATGCTTTTTAGCTATGCGTATATACCACATTTAAAAATTCATTCATCAGTTGATAGTCATTGAGGTGGTTTCAACTTTTTGGCTATTATAAATCATGCTGCTGTGAACATCAGTGTACAAGTTTTTGTGGACATCCTATGTTTTCAGTTCCCCTGGGTGCATTTCTAGGAGCGGAATTACTGGGTCCTGTAGTAACTGCACGTTTAACATTTGAGGAACTACCAGCTGTCCTCCAAAGAGGCTGTACCTTTCTACAATCCCACTAGCATTTCTCACATTTTTTTCAAGTTTAAATCATTTTATATTTAAGCACTGGTTTTAAAAAATATAGTATATAAAGGCAAACTAAATTTACACAACTTAATTTGTTATTTTTCTTTTTGTTTTTTGCCTCTAGATATAATGGCTTAAGAACTATTCAATTTGTTCACATAAATTGTCTTCAACTACATTGCAGCTAAGATGTGTATAAGATTTTACATGTATTGGCTGGGCGCAGTGGCTCATACTTGTAATCCCAGCACTTTGGGAGGCCGAGGTGGGCAGATCATGAGGTCAGGAGTTCAAGGCCAACCTGGCCAACATGGTGAAACTCTGTCTCTACCAAAAATACAAAAATTAGCCGCAGCTCGGGACGTAAAGCCTGATTAAAATGTTGGAAGGAGAACTCTTTCTCTAGATGGCCTTTCTCTCCCACTTAATTCCTACCACCCTGCTGCCTTAAGGCCAAATATACCTGGGTTCCTCTCCTTTGCTGCCAAACCGTGAGCACCTGATGACATGACCACAGCCCTGGGCTCCGGACTCACAGCACTGCCAAGCGCCACATTGCCCACATTCTCACGCTTTTAAATGGTTGAAAAGAAATCCAAAGAATGTTTCATGACACATGAAAATTATATGGCATTGGCTGGGTGCGGTGGCTTATGCCTGTAATCCCAGCACTTTGGGAGGCCAAGGCAGGTGGATCAAAAGGTCCAGAGATCGAGACCATCCTGGCCAACATGGTGAAACCCCATCTCTACTAAAAATACAAAAATTAGCTGGGTGTGGTGGTGCATGCCTATAGTACCAGCTACTCGGGAGGCTGAGGCAGGAGAATCTCTTGAGCCTGGGAGACAGAAGTTGCAGTAAGCCGAGATTGTGCCACTGAACTCCAGCCTGGTGACACAGTGAAACTCCATCTCAAAAAAAAAAAAAAATTATATGGCATTCACACATCAGTGTCTATGAACAATGTTTTATGGGAAAAGAGCTACCTCTGTTCATTTACATATGATCTATGGCTGTTTTTGAACTCCAACTGCAGAGCTGAGCATTTACAACAGAGACTGCATGATCCACAAGGCATGGTGGCTCACACCTGTAATCCCAGCATTCTGGGAGGCTGAGGTGGGCAGATCACAAGGTCAGGAGTTCAAGACCAGCCTCGCCAATACAGTGAAAGCCCATCTCTAATAAAAATATAAAAATTAGCCAGGTGTGGTAGTGTGCACCTGTAATCCCAGCTACTCAGGAGGCTGAGGCAGGAGAATCGCTTGAACCCAGGAGGTGGAGGTTGCAGTCGGCTGAGATCGTGTCACTGCACTCCAGCCTGAGCAACAGAGACTCCATCTCAAAAAGAAAAAAAGAAAATATTTTCTGCCCTTTAGAGAAAAAAACCCAACCCCTGCCCTAAACACTGTGGCCTCCACCTCACCATGATTCCCTTACCATGAATACATAAAACATTCTGCACTTTTAATCAGATCTGACAAACACACAGTAACCAAAACCTCATCGGCTCATCTGTTTTCTGGGGCACAGAGTCACACAGAAACCAGACAGCTAGAAAGAACCGTTTCCCTCCCCCGGCCCTGGGGGGTCAGCACAGATGGCCGGGGCTCAGGGACAGAGCTTGCCCTGCTGGCCTGTGAGCTCCCTCAACAGAGGATCTGACCTGCAAGGAGGAGGGTGCTTTTCATCTTTATAGAATAATGACCTCCAGCAGGATGCCAAGGCTGCTAAGCTCTGCGTGCCCTGCAGACTCGCACAGAGCTGGTGCTTAGGAGGCGGCCGGGTAAGCCTGAGGACAGAACAAAAGAGCAACTTACCTGCATCTGTCCTCTGGGCCATGCAGGAATAGACAGAGGCCTGTAAATCACCCAAGGCCACGCCCACCTGTGTCCCCTTTGGGATTTCAAACCACATGCGGGAAGTTCTGCCTGCCACGCTGCCAGGCTCAGCGATGTCTGGGAGCAGGTGGACAGGAAAACCTGAGCTCCTCAGTCTGTGAAACAAAAGTGGACATACACATCCACCCACACTTAGGTTTCTGGAGTTTAGGGCTTCCTTCCCTCCTCTCTTCCCTCCCTCCTTTCCCTTCCCTTCCTTCCTTCCCTCACTTCCCTTCCTTTCTTCCTCCCTCCCTTCCCTCTCTTCCCTCCTCCCTCCCTTCCTTCCCTCCCTTCCTTCCCTTCCTTCCTTCCCTCCCTCCCTTTTCTTCCTTCCCTCCTTCCTTCCTTCTATTGCTTCCCTTCCTTCCTTTATTTTCTTTCCTTCTTATTTTTTGAGACAGAGTCTTGCTCTGTTGCCAGGCTGCAGTACAGTGGTGCAATCTCAGCTCACTGCAACCTCTGCCTCCCAAGTACCTGGGATTACAGGCACCCACCATCACGCCCAGTTAATTTTTGTATTTTTAGTAGAGATGAGGTTTCACCATGTTGGCCAGGCTTGTCTTGAACTCCTGACCTCACGTGATCCACCTGCTTTGGCCTCCCAAAGTGCTGGGAATACAGGTGTGAGCCACCGCACCCGGCTCCTTCTTTCTTTGAGACGGAGTCTCCCTCTGTTATCCAAGCTGGAGTGGAGTGGTGTGACCACTGCACACTGTAGCCTCGACCTCCCAGGCTCAAGTGATTCTCCCACCTCAGCCTCCCAAGCAGCTGGGCTCACAGGCATACGCCACCACACCCAGCTGATTTCTTTTTTGTTGTTTGTTTCTAGGAAATTCTACAAGGGAAAGTGCTTGTAGGACGCACGTGGGCGAAGGGAGGATAGAACCCAGCACCGTCACAGGCAGCTTCTCCGGCTTTTGTAAAACCATGAGCTCAGGCTCTGTAAATAGAGTACACCGGCTTTCACAAGCTTAGGAGTCACCTCCCAGGAAAGAAAACAAACAACATAGGCTGCGATGGAGTCCAGCCTCCTGCGTTCGAAGGGGAACTCAAAACCTCCACAAAGGAGGCAGCCAGAGGCTCAGCGCAGTTGGGGTGGTTAGTGCAGTTCAAACCAAAGCCAGCCCCAGCAGGCTCCTGAGTATCAGATGCGTTCATCACTCGGGTTAGTGAATAGGGGGCTGTGGATTTCACAAAACATGCTGGGAGGTCCTTTACCTGAACTAACAGGGCTTTCTGTTTTATTTCAGAGCTCATATTTGGGCCCTCAAGGAAGTGAGCTTACAGGGCACTGGACTTCTGTACCTGAAAAGGCAAATGATGCTTTAAAAAGAACTTAACAGGCATCCCTCAAGCCTACTATACCTAGTTCTTTTTTCTTTTCTTTTTTTTTTTTGAGACAGAGTCTTGCTCTGCTGCCCAGGCTGAAGTGCAGTGGTGCAATCTTGGCTCACTGCAACCTCCACCTCCTAGGTTCAAGCAATTCTCCTGCCTAGTCTCCGGAGTAGCTGGGATTACAGGTGTATGCCACCATGCCTGGCTAATTTTTGTATTTTTAGTAGAGACAGGGTTTCACCGTGTTGCCAAGGCTGGCCTTGAACTCCTGACCTCAGGTGATCTGCCTGCCTCAGCTTCCCAAAGTGCTGGGACGACAGGCGTGAGCCACCATGCCTGGCCCTCTAATTTTAAGTATTCAAGACTGAAAGCTATACTCTGAAATCTACAGACTGGGCCCAGGGTCACAGAGAAGGGAGAGTCCCCAGAGCCTGGGCAGCTGTGGAGGAGCAGGACAGCATGGCTGGAGCCCCTGCCCCTGGCTCAGGGCTTCGCGAACACCGGGCCCACCCATGCCCTGTGACTGGAACAGGCTTGGGGCACTGGCCGTGGTCCTGGCCTCTAGAAAGCCCCCACCACGCCCAGACAGGAGAGCTCCCACTGAAGCACCTCTGGAGTTGCCCTTCAGACTGGAGCAGGATGAGCAGCCTGCAAGATACTCACATCTCCACGTTCCAGCTTTGGCTCTGGGTGTTGAAATAGCCCCAGCTGGCCGCATTCTGGTCGGACATCAGGGGTCTTGGCAAACCACACAGCATGGCAACCACATAGTCGTGGATGGTCCCGGCTGCGTCGTAGGGCTTCAGGAACTCTGGGCTGTTTTTCACACCAGAAACAACTCAACATGGTATAACATGACCTCAGAAGCATGTGCCGTGCCTTGCTGCAGGCAGCGAGGACTAGATGTGGCATGGCCGGGTGGCAGCCACAACCTCCGATGCTACGGCTAAACTACAGCCGGGTCCTTGGGATTGGGACCTCCCGGCTGCTCCAAGCAAAGCCAACCCATCAGTCCCAGGGGAAGGGCCTCAGAGGAGGAAGGGGCAAGCCTGGGAAAGCAGACACCAGCCTCCTCCGCAGCCCCACAGGCCTGAGCACACCGTGAACTCACCCCGTGACCCTCAGCAAGTCACCTGCCCTCTCTGTCCCCTCCTTTACCCGTCTGGGTGGGAACTGGATAACCAATAGAGAACGCTCTGTAAAAGGACGTGGCTCTGGACCCAGTCTAGGTCCAGGCTGTGGTCCAGCTCGCCATCCAGCCAGGCCACACACACTGCGGTGCAGCCCACCCACGCAGCCTCAGCCAATTCTCATTCTCCTGGAAACCCAGGGCCAGAGTCAAAGTACAGTTGTTCATACCAATTCTTCAAAAGCCAGAAGATGGTTGCACAGCCAAAGCCTGTGGCCACACTGAGATGAGACTTGGGCTGGGGCAGAGAGGCCAGGAACTCGCTGCTACAGCGGCCATCCTGCCAGGTGACCAGGTGGCTAACAGCTCGGGGCGCCAACACAGGGCTGATCCCTCCCTCGGTCCATTCACAGCCTGGAACAAAAGAGATGACCAAAAAATGGAAAAAAGGTGCGGCACGGCCTGGATGCTACTCTGCTGGTGAGTTACAAAACACATGTTAATCGCTTAGGATATGCCTGGCACACCTGTGGGTCCCGATAGCACTGGGTTTAGTACTTGGCTCAACCACATAATGTTTGTGGGACCCAGGGCACGTCACATGTTCCCTCCATTTGTCCCACTTGTCTGTTTCTCTTCTTTTTTTGAAGTTGATATCATATTTCGCCACATCCCCTAAGAGAAGACATTTGGCCGGGCGTGGTGGCTCACACCTGTAATCCCAGCTACTCAGGAGGCTGAGGCAGGAGAATTGCTTGATCTTGGGAGGTGGAGGTTGCAGTGAACCAAGATTGCGCCACTGCACTCCAGCCTAGGTGACAAGAGCAAAAAAAAAAAAAGAAAAGAAAAAAAAAAAACTTAAGTACCTTTAAACTCTGTCTAAAAAAAAAAAAAAGAAAGAAGACATTTGGCACAATCTCAAGTCCCCTGGTCTCTGTCTTTCCAACCCTCATCATGACATTATTTAGACTTCCTGCGACTTGATTACCAGTAAGTTTTCTCTTTTCTTTAGGTCTTAGCTGATTGATATTTATTTATTTATTTTTTAGACAGAGTTTCGCTGTGCTGCCTAGCACAATTTTGGCTCACTGCAACCTCCATCTCCCAGGTTCAAGCGATTCCGTGCCTCAGCCTCCCGAGTTGCTGAGACTACAGGCCCATGCCAGCATGCCTGGCTAATTGTTTGGATTTTTAGTAGACAGGCAGTTTCACCATGCTGCCCAGGCTGGTCTTAAACTCCTGAACTCAGGCAATCTACCTGCCTCAGCCTCTCAAAGAGCTAGGATTACAGGCGTCAGCCAGTGTGCCTGGCCCCTGATTGATTTTTAGACGTCAAAATTGACTTTTAAAAAATCTGACCATCTCTACTTCATTTGTGTCTTGTGACATCCTCTGGATTTTTCTCTGCTCTCATCCAGCTATTTTGCCCAAGGCTGATTTCAGTGTCGGTCTTTCTGGGCACTGTCTGAAGGTTCAGGTGCCTCTAAATATTTTTCAGGTTCCATCTTTAAATGCCAGTTTGATCAGCTATAAGTTCCTTCCCTTCAATGCTTAAAAGCACTAATTTTGAGCTGGGCACAGTGACTCACGTCTGTAATCCCAGCACTTTGAGAGGCCAGGCGGCTGGATCTTGAGGTCAGGAATTCAAGACCAGCCTGATCCACATGGTGAAACCCTGTCTCTACTAAAAAAAAAAAAAAATACAACAGTTAGCCAGGCATGCTGGTGCATGCCTGTAATCCCAGCTACTTAGGAGGCTGAGGCAGGAGAATCGCTTGAACCTGGGGAGGCGGAAGTTGCAGTGAGCTGAGATCATGCCACTGTGCTCCAGCCTGGGTGACAAAGCAAGACTCTATCCCCCAACTCAAAAAAAAAAAAAAAAAAGCACTATTTGTGGTCGATTGTCATAAATTCCTCACTACTCCTCCCATTAAAAGGTGGCATCTGAATCCTCTTTCCTTGAACACAGAATCACTTTGGTGACGTGCTTGACCAAGAGAATGTGGAGGCAGTGACGTCTTGGGACTCCCAAGGCTAGGTCACAGGAAGTATTGCAGTTCCCACCCAAGTCTCTTACACAACTCTCTGGGATAATCAGACTCCAAGTAAGAAGTGCACCTACCCACTGGGTGTGGTGGCTCACGCCTGTAATCTCAACACTGTGGGAGGCTGAGGCGAGCAGATCACGAGATCAGGAGTTCAAGACCAGCCTGGCCAACATGGTAAAACCCCATCTCTACTAAAAATACAAACATTAGCCAGGCATGATGGCGCATGTCTGTAATCCCAGCTACTCAGGAGGGTGAGGTGGGAGAATCACTTGAACCTGGGAGGCAGAAGTTGCAGTGAGCTGAGATCGCACCACTGCATTCCAACCTGGGCAACAGATCGCACCACTGCACTCTAGCCTGGGCAACAGAGTGAGACTCCGCTTCAAAAAAAAAAAAAAAAAAACAACAACAACAACAAAAACCCAATATTGTCTTTTCATATGGAGTGTTGCTGTTGGAAAAAAAAAAATCTAACATCAATCTGCTCCTTCTTTCATATAGGATCTGATCTTTCGCTCTGCAAGCTTTTGGAATTCGGTCTTTGAAATCCTTAAACGTTCACTAGAATGTATCTAGCTGTGGCGTTTTCCTTATCTCTTCTTTGGCACTCTATAGGCCTTTTCAGGCTGGGGCATTCCATCTTACTTTGTCAGTTATAGGAAATTTTTCTTCGTTATTTATTCAAAGATTTTCTTCTCTCTATTTTTATTTTTCCTTTTCTGGTCTCCTATTATTTAGATGCTAGTGCATCTAATTAATAATTTGCATCCGCAGTATCTCTTAGCTCATAGGGCACAGTGGCTCACAGCTGTAATCCCAGCACTTTAGGAGGCCAAGGCGGGTGGATCACCTGAGGCCAGGAGTTCGAGACCAGCCTGGCCAACATGGTGAAACCCTGTCTCTACCAAAACCACAAAACTATCTGGGCCTAGTGGCGGGTACCTGTGATCCTGGCTACTCAGGAGGCTGAGGCAGGAGAATCACTTGAACCCAGGAGGCAGAGGTTGCGGTGAGCCAAGATGGCGCCACTGCACTCCAGCCTGGGTGACATAGTGAGACTCCAACTCAAAAAAAAATCTCGTAGCTCTTTTTTTGTATTTTCTACTTCTTTGTCCCTTCCTTTTTCCTTCTGAGAGACTTTCTCAATCTGATCTTTCATTCTCTAGTTTGTTCTGGTTTTATCCATTCTGCTATCAACCCATCATCTTACATTATTTCAATTATATTTTCATACCTACTATTTGTGTTATGTTCTTTTTGTTTTCTTTTGTTCTGTCCTTGCTAATACCTTCCTTTAATATCATTTAGTGTATCTAGAAAGTTTTAAATTTTTAGTGTGTCCATCCTTTTTGGGTTTTGTTTTTTTGGACACGTAGTCTCACTCTGGCACCCAGGCTAGAATACAGTGGTGTGATCTCAGCTCACTGTAACCTCTGCCTCCCAGGTTCAAGCAATTCTCATGCCTCAGCCTCTCGAGTAGCTGGGATTACAGGCACCCGCCACCATGCCTGGCTAATTTTTTGTATACGTATTTTTAGTAGGGATGGGGTTTCATCATGTTGGCCAGACCGGTCATGTGACCCACCCACCCCAGCCTCCCAAAGTGCTGGGATTATGGGCATGAGCCACTGCGCCTGGCCTAGTGTATCCATTCTAACAGTTCTGCTTCTGATAAAATCTCCAGCAAATAATCCAGCACAGTTATCTTCCTTGTGCTCTTCAAATGCCCTGCTATCCAGGCCTGTGAGCTCATTCTTCCTGGGAACACTGGCTACCCAGGATATTGGTAATATAAACGGCCAGGCCTCAGTTCCTATCGACCTCTGTGGCTGGGGAGGACAGACGGGCCCACAGGTAAAGCCACGGTTCATCCACCCCCACGGGTTTCTCCTCTGCGCCCCAAGAACAATGTGAAGAGGACTCTTAAGTCACAGGTCATCAGTCCTAGAATTTGAAGGGGACACCTGCTTTTCTCCACTGCCTTGATTACTGAAGACAGCTGAGCTCCTGTGGGCCGGGGTGGGGGAGGTTTAAGGGGGAAACAGGCACTGCAGGCGCTACAGCCATGGCGAGCCGGGAGACCAGCGGCTCCCCCCCAGGTTACCCTCCTGCAGGCCAGCCTGGCTCTCCTCTTGCCCCACACCCAACCCATCAACCCACACACACCAGCTCGAAAGAGCCCCATCACCCAGGGTTTCCCACGGTGCTCTCCCCTTTCTTGGTGTTTTTCTCTTACAATTCCCCCGAAACTGATCTTGGGCGCAAGAGCTGGCGGTCACGCTCATTCAGCATCTTGGTGGCAATTGTGGCAAGGGCATCCAGAGGTAGGATGCACTTACAACTCTGTGCCTCTGTGTGTGTGTGTGTGTGTGTGTTGCTGTTGTTTGTTTTTTGAGACAGAGTTTTGCTCTTGTTGCTCAGGCTGGAGTGCAGTGGCAACATCTCAACTCACTGCAACCTCCGCCTCCTGGGTTCAAGCGATTCTCCTGCCTCGGCCTCCTGAGTAGCTGGGATTACAGGCATGTGCCACCACACCTGACTAATTTTGTATTTTTAGTAGAGACGGGGTTTCTACATATTGGTCAGGCTGGTCTCAAACTTCCGACCTCAGGCGATCCACCTGCCTAGGCCTCCTAAGGTGCTGGGATGACAGGCTTGAGCCACCGCGCCCCGCCTACCTGCCTGTGTTCATGTCACTCTCGAGCTAGCAGCAAGCAGAAGAGTTAGAGTTAGTTAGGGTTAAGGGTGTGTGTTGTGTGGTGTGTGTATTAAATGAAATGAGTTAACACACACAAAGCATCTAGAATAGTACGTGGCACACAGTGAGTGCTCAATAAATGTTAGTGATGATAATGATGATAAACCCACAGCTTCTAAACTCTGTGCATAGTCTCAATGCTTTTCTGGCAGCCTTTGAGGAAGATAATCTATCCCCTTACATATCTTTTGTTCTCTCTTCTTCTCAAACAAGGAATGTTTGCCACACCTTCATGCAACGGAAGCACAACCACTGCCGCAAAATAGCAAACAATGTTGCCATCCATCACCAGTCCAGAGAAGTCAGCAGCGACTGAGAGTACCCCAGATCGCGTGGGAGGAGAGGAATGCCTGCCTTCTGCTGCAGAATGGCGCCCGCCAAGCAGCAAAGCAGGGCATGCACCCTAGAAAGCTGCTTCGTGGCTGTGTCTGATCTCAGATCCCAGATCTAGGACCCAAAGCCATTGTATTTTCCTATAAATTTCCTCACTGACAACGAAAGAAGCTGGGCATGACAGTGCTCGCCTGCAGTCCCAGCTACTTAGGAGGCTGAGCTGGGAGGATCAACTGAGCCCAGGAGTTCCAGTCCAGCCTAGGCAACATAGCAAGACCCTGTCTCTAAAACATAAAAATGGGGGGCCAGACATGGTGGCTCAGTAATCCCAACACTTTGGGAGTCTGAGGGGGCAGTTTGAGACCAGCCTAGCCAACATGGTGAAACCCCATCTCTACTAAAAATATTCAAACAATTCAGCTAGACATGGTGGCGGGCACCTGTAATCCCAGCTACTCGGGAGGTTTAGGCGGGAGAATCGCTTGCATCTGGGAGGTGAAAGTTGCAGTGGGCCGAGATCGCGCCATCGCACTCCAGCCTGGGCAGCAAGAGCGAGACTCTGTCTCAAAATACAAAACAAAACAAAAAGAAGCAGTATTCCACTTCCTTCGCCAACTCCTGACATGCCTGAACATTTTGATTTCTTGCATGCAGTGGGTGGAAAATGACGCCTCGCGGTTTCCATCCGCACGGCTCTAGTCCCTAACAACAGGGGACATCTTTCCAGATGCTATCAGCCATTTGTATTTCCTCCTTTAGGAACAATGCTGTGCCCTTCGCCCACTTCTCCACAGGGCTGTCTGTGCTCTCTTAGTTGCTGGTTCTTCACCCGCGCTGATCTGTCCTTTGCCCACTACCCACTACCAGATACTTTCTCCCTGTCTGCTACTCGCCTTTTAGCTTTCTTTTATGATCCTGGTTTCTCTGTTGCTTTTTCTGAGCCTGAAAATGGAGTTTGGAAACCAGCGTGACCACAGGCCTTTCAGAGGACACTCGTCGCTCTCTCCCCGCCGCCAGCACGCTCCCGGTGCCCCCTCTGAAGCACTTAGCTCTCTGCTCACATTACTCCTGCCCATCTGTGTTGACCGTGTTTTGGAAGGTAGATGCTTCGTTCCTTCATTTCTATCTCTCCCCCGGGGCCTCAAAAAGGGCTTTATATGTTGTAGGTACAGAAACCAAACTGAATTAAGGCTCCCATTAAAATCAGCAAGACTGGATCCCAAATGCGATTTCACTTGACTCCACTAAACAGGTATCGCCTTCCCCAAGCTGCGGCTTTCCTCCTTCCCAGAAACAGAAAACAAACCCAGAAGGCATGTGGGCTGGCTCAATAAAATATTAAGCAGCTCTTTCCAGCGATACGGCTGATGGTTTGTGTGGCCGTCAGAGCGCCCAGGAGACGGGTAGAAAGGAAGGCACGTGACCCGGCCGCAATCATTAGCTCTCTGCTATCCTCTTTGGGAAGGGTTTTAGTATTAAAAGGACATTTATTCTCGTTAATGCAAAATTAAGGAGTTTTAAAAGCTTTTACAACCTAGACTCCCTCTGAGAGGTTAGCGTTGACACCCTAATTGCCTTCTGCTCCCCATACTGCTTGGAGCCAAGCAGCCCCCATGGCCCTGGCTGGCCCGACAACAGGGGAACTGGAGGGAGGAAAGGAAGGACGGAGGAAGGGAAGGAGACAGAGCCTGCATCAGCTCCTACCATTACCCAGCCTCATCCTGGGAACAATTAAAGGGTACATCACTACATGCCATGCCCACTGACAGGGAAGTCACCACACACTTCAGGGCACTCTAAATTGCTGACCCTCCAGGTAGAAAGGGATGAATCCAGTGTTCATAACTACATCCCCCACAAAGTAGCCATCCATCTTCTGCTTAAAATGTTGATTTTGTTGAAGCTGAGTGATGGGTATGTGTTGGTTCATAGCACTATTCTCCCTATTTCTGTATGTCTAAATTAAATCTTTTATAATTTTTTTTTTTTTTTTTTTTTTTGAGATGGAGTCTTGCTCTGTCACCCAGGCTGGAGTACAGTGGCACCATCTCAACTCACTGCAACCTCCGCCTCCCAGGTTCAAGCGATTCTCCTACCTTAGCCTCCCGAATAGCTGGGATTACAGGCACATACCACCACACCCAGCTAATTTTTGTATTTTTAGTAGACATGGTGTTTCACCATGTTGGCCAGGATGGTCTGAATCTCCTGACCTCGAGATCCGCCCACCTCGGACTCCCAAAGTGCTGGGATTACAGGTGTGAGCCACTGTGCCTGGCCAATATAATTTCTTTTAAAGTTTGATTTGTTTTTTTCTGAGACAGGGTCTTGCTCTGTAGCCCAGGCTGCAGTGAGGTAGAGCAATCAAACTCACTGAAGCCTCAACTTCCAGGGCTCCAGTGATCCTCCCACCTCAGCCTCCCAAGTAGCTGGGACTACAAACACGTGGGGCACACCCGACTTATTTTTGCACCTTTTGTAGAGACAAGGTCTCACTATGTTGCCCAGGCTAGTCTTGAACTCCTGGCCTCAAGCAATCCTCCTCCTGCCTTGGCCTCCCAAAGTGTTGGGATTTACAGGCGTGAGCCACCATACCCAGCCTTAAAAAGTTATTTTAGTGCCTGCCATAACAGGGAGCTCCCAGCTTCCTACAGGAGCCTCATCCTTCCCCGGACACTCTGCTGGGAAGTCTCTCACTGAGCCACTGTGTCTTCAGCAGCTCTGGTTCTCCACCAACAACCTCCTCCACCTCGCCCCAGGCCTTCAAAAGTTCCTCAGAAAGACTTGAATTCAAAAGCAGGGTTGACTTGCTGAAATGTGACCCTAAGCATATTATTCTAACCTCTCTGAACATCAACCTCTCCTCTGCACAATGGTGATGACAGTGTGACCTGTGTCATCAGGTTGTTGGGAATATCTGATGAGATCGTGAGCTGATGCCCTCAGCCAGGACCAGGCATGTGAAGTGCTCACTGTTGTTTCACTGGCTTAGTTCTCCTCCTCAAGGCCAAACAGAACATGTTACCCACCTCTGTACTGTGGCCGACTTCATAAGATGACCAACCAGAAATGCTTAGCAACTGAGCGCATGAAAAGGATACGCTGGGCGTCACAGTGGCTCATGCCTGTAACCCCAGGACTTGGGGAGGCCGAGGTGGGTGGATAATTTGAGGTCAGGAGTTCAAGACCAGTCTAGTGATCAACATGGTGAAACTCTGCCTCCATTAAAAATACAAAAAGTAACCGGGCATGGTGGCGGGCACCTGTAATCCCAGCTACTCTGGAAGCTGAGGCAGGAGAATCGCTTGAACTCGTGAAGCGGAGGTTGCGGTGAGCTGAGATTGCGCCACTGCACTCCAGCCTGGGCAACAACAGCGAAACTCCATCTCAAAAAAAAAAAAGATATGCCCTGGAATTTTCAAAATCACGAATATGTAAATGACAACAAATGTGCCCAATTCCAAAGAGTGCCCTCCATGTCTCGGCACCTCCTGCAGCTCCAGCTACTCTCTTGGCTGTCTGCACTAACGTTCTGAGATACGAGTAAAGAGAAAGCGATGGAAGAGGCACTCGGCTGAATCCTACAGAGAATCCAAGATGACACTCTGCTCCCTTTACCTGTTCGTGGATGACGTGCTGATGATGTGAGAGTAGGCAGTTCCCCTGTTCACCTCACATTTGTACAACGTTCACCAATGCAGGAGGCAGCCCAGGTTCGTCCATTCCCAGAGACAGGGCCCTGTTCCCACGGCAGGATAACCCGACCCTTCACGGAAAGCCCTGCACCGCCCTGCTCTGGTGCTGGAAGTGACTGCCACCGGCCTGAGTGAACCCAGAGCCCGGCATACCTTGGCCTGTTTTCCAAAACACGACTCCATGCATCTGGCCCGACACCCCGATGCCCACAACGCTTCGCAGCAGCTGCCAGGGAAGGGCAGCAAGGCACTCGTTTAAGGCTTGGAGGATTCTACTCACATCCTGTTCCCGCCCCTGGAAGCAGAAGAGAACACACTGGGCAGGGGCAGACACATGGGCAGTGGGAGGGGCGCAGCCTACGAGAACGTCCTGGAGCAGGAATGTTGGAAGCAGCACCCACGCCCTGACACTTGACAGCTGAGGCGCTGCTGCAGGGGAGTTGCAGCAAACTGCCTGGGCCTGCCCTCTGCTGGGGTAGGACTGAGCTGAGAACAGTGCTATCAATAGGAGAAATAAGGCCGGGCGAGCCGGCTCACACTTGTAATCCTAGCACTTTAGGAGGCCGAGGCGGGCGGATCACCTGAGGTTGGGAGTTCGAGACCTGCCTGGCCAACATGAAGAAACCTTGTCTCTATTAAAAATACAAAAATTAGCCAGGTGTGGTGGCGGGCGCCCGTAATCCTAGCTACTCAGGAGCCTGAGGCAGGAGAATCACTTGAATCCGGGAGGCGGAGGGTGCAGTGAGCCGAGACCGAGCCACTGCACTCCAGTCCAGGCAACAGAGCAAAACTCCAACTCAGAAATACATATTTTTATTCATTTATTTATTTTATATATAATTATTATATCATTTATTTATTTTATATATAGACATTATATATATATATACATATATATATATATATATATATATGTATATATACATAATAGAAAAAATAAAGGAAGGGAGCGGTCAGACCAGGGAACACGGCAGGAAGGAACCCGGAAGGAGGGTGGGGACAAGAGAGGCCTGTGGGACTCTAGGCAGAACCCTTGTGCCTTCCCCCGTCTGGCCAGGTCCTGGACCATGAAACCAAAACCCGCAGAGGGAAGCAGGTTAAGGGCAAAGCCGCAGGAGCATGTGCGGGTGGCATCAAAGGGCACGGGCTGTGTGAAGGGGTGGCAGGAGACAGGGCTGAAGGAGAGGGGAGGCTGGGGCCTAATGATGGTGGCCCCTGGGCAAAGGGCTCTTCCAAAGGGAATGGGGCACTCCTGGGTCTTTCTGATGGCAGAGATCATCATCAGAGCTGCTTTTCAGAGGACTGACTGGGCAATGGTATAAGCTACATTAGACTGATAGAAGAGACCATTTCCCAGGGATGGAAAAGAGACTGAGGACAGTCAGGACCATCTCTTCTTGATTAGCGTTTTCTTCTGACATCCTCCCTCCCTGAAAACTTCTCTAGGCAGAATAACCTTGAACACCCATGTATGAGAGATAAGCAGAATTTAAACAGAAACAATAAGAGTTAAGCAGAATTCAGTCAAGTTTCATATTCATATCTCTGAGTTAAGTGGTCCTAAGAGACAGAATATGAAAAGAATGCAGGGTCAGGCAGGTGCAGTGGCTCATGCCTATAATCCCAGCACTTAGGGAGGTCAAGGCAGGAGGATCACTTGAGGCCAGGAGTTCAAGACCAGCCTGAACAAAATAGTGAGACCTCATCTCTACAAAAAATTTTAAAAATTAGTCAGATGTGATGGCGCATGTGCCTATGGTCCCAGCTACACAGGAGGCTGAGGCAGGAGGATCGCCTAAACCCAGGAGGTGGAGGTTGCAGTGAGCCCTTTTTGTGCCACTGCACTCCAGCCTGGGCAACAGAGCGAGACCCTGTCTCAAAAAAAAAGAAGAATGCAGGATTTGGACAAGTTCAAAGGTCTTCAGGGTCAGACTGGCAGGGAGGAGGGTGTAATGGGTATCTTAAAGAAATACCAAATGCACCCAAGCAGTCTGTCCAAAAATGGGTGGGAGTTACAGACACAACTTCAAAAACAGACAGTGATGTCACAAACAAACCTAAGAAACCTCTTCCTTTAAACCTGAGAGTACCTCTTCCTTTAAATGATTAAGGCCTCTCTGAGACTATAAATAGGACCCGAGGTCCCATTGCATCCTAGTAGATGCCTCTAATAAGCAAGAAATATCCATACGCTAAGAAGGCCACCAAAAAATAATCACTTGGGAAAACAACCCGGATGACAATATCATTTTCTTGGTGACTAAGTAAATTTCAAAGTGGAATGATGGAGAATTAAACATATCCATGTTTAAAGGAATCATACTTATGCTATTAATATTTTTGTTTAAAGAATCTTGGGGTACTGAGCATTTTAAGTGAATTTAGCTGGCCTAGGTTACTGCTACAACTGTGATTTAAAATGTGAAATTGAGTGACTGTTCTAGATTTGAGACTATATGTTCAAAGCTGACATTTATAAAAAGGATTTGGAACATATAAGAGCATTTAGGGTGTATATATATATATATTTTTTTTTTTAGTTTCACTCTTGTCACCCAGGCTGGAGTGCAATGGTGTGATCTCGGCTCACTGCAACCTCCACCTCCCCATTTCAAGCAATTCTCCTGCCTCAGCCTCCTGAGTAGCTGGGATTACAGGCATGCACCACCACACCCAGCTAATTTTTGTATTTTTATAAGAGACAGGGTTTCACCATGTTGGTCAGGCTGGTCTCCAACTCCTGACCTCAGGTGATCCACCTGCCTCAGCCTCCCAAAGTGCTGGGATTACAGGCGTGAGCCACCATACCCCGCCAATAGGTATATATTTACTTGATTTATAAGAATGACTTAATTATTCTGAAAACAAAAACAAAGTAACCAAAAAAAAAGATTAAATGTATAACTGCTGTTTAAAACATCTAAGGTATTTAATTAACTAAAATGGGATTAAGTATTATCTTTTTTTTTTTAAATTTTCGTAGAGATGGGGATCTCACTAAGTTGCCCAATCTGGTCTCAAACTCCTGGCCTCAAGCGATCCCCCCACTTCAACCTCCCAAAATGCTGGGATTACGGGCATGAGCCACCATGCCCAGCCTTTCAAAGGCCATCAAAAACAATAGTTAATGGAGCATTTATCTAATGGATTTAATAACAGTTAAAATGTTAGACTAAATGGAATAAGCTCTATAAGCTAAATTTCCAATATTAGGTAAAAGGGATCAGGCACTGTGGCTCACGCCTGTAATCCCAGCACTTCGGGAGGCCGAGGTGGGTTGATCACTTGAAGTCAGGATTTCCAGACTGGCCTGGCCAACATGGTGAAACTCCGTCTCTACTAAAAATCCAAAAATTAGTCGGGTGTGGTGGCACACACCTGTAGTCCCAGCTACTTGGGAGGCTGAGGCAGGAGACTCACTTGAACCCAGGAGGTGGAAGCTGCAGTGAGCCGAGATTGCACCACTGCACTCCAGCTTGGACGACAGAGCAAGACACTCTCTCAAAAAAACAATTTTTTTTTAGGTAAGAATGAGGATTCTGAATTTCCCATAAGTGAAACACATATTGTGATTTTTTTTCCAAAGTAAATTATTTCTGCACACAAAAATCACCTCAAGGTCTCAGAGGCATTTGAATCAGAGTGACTCCATCTTGAAGACGGGCTGGGTAAAATGAGGCTGAGACCCGCTGGGCTGCACCACCTAGTTCCCTCTGTGACTTAGATGGTCAAGCGTTCTGAGTCACAGAAGGAAACAGATCAGCACAAGACACATAAAGGCCTTGCTGATGAAATGGGTTGCGGTAAAGAAGCTGCCCAAAACCCATCAAAACCAAGATGGCGACAAGAATGACCGCTGGTCATCCTCACGGCTACACGCACACCAGCACCGTGACAGTTGGTGACAGCTGACGAATGCCGAGGCAAACGTCAGGAAGTTACCCTAGAAGGTCGACAGAGGGGAGGCATGAATTTCCACCCCTTGTTTAGCAAATCATCAAGAAACAACCACTAAAATGCGCAACCAGTGGTCCTCTGGGCTGCTCTGCCCAGGCAGCATTACTTAAATCTTTACTTCAATAAACTTGCTTTCAGTTTACCGACTCCTCCCCCGGAATTCACGGGCAAGATCCAAGAACCCTCTCTGGGGGTCTGGATTGGGATGCCTTTCAGGTAACAAAATTGCAAAATAAACTTCTACTTAACAATTGGAAGAGGCCTGGTATGGTGACTCATACCTGTGATCCCAGCACTTTGGGAGGCTGAGGCAGGCCAATCAGCTGAGGTCAGGAGTTTACGACCAGCCTGGCCAACATGGAGAAACCCCATCTCTACTAAAAATACAAAAATTAGCAAAGCGTGGTGGTGCATGCCTGTGGAACTGCTTGAACTGGGGAGGTGAAGGTTGCAGTGAGCCGAGATCACGCCACTGCACTCCAGCCTGGGGGACAGAGCAAGACTCCACCTTTAAAAAAACTAGAAGAATCCACAGAAAGTTCAGAAGAGAAGAAGAGGAAGAGAGTTGTGACCCAGCTCTCAAGAAATGTCAGCTGTTTGAGGCACTAGCAAAGCTCAGTTCCAAAAGGCGTCTGAAGGCGGAGTTCTTAGACCTCTCGTGTCCTTGCAGCGAGACTGCCTTCCCCTCCTGGGAAAACCTCTCACTTGCCCTGTTAGCCGGCTGGCCTTAGTCAGGGCAGCTCTTGGCTCCTAACATGCAGGAACAAGGGAGAGAAAGAAGGAAGAGAGGAGGGGTAGGATGGGGCAAGGAGTGCAAAGGAAGCACAGCCTTTTCCTAGGGAGCCGCCCCGGAGCCCGACAAGGATTCTACGTACAACAGAGACCACAGCCAAGAGGAAGTGAAAGACTAAGGCAGAGGAGCCAGGTGGCTACAGGGATCCCCAGAGGGAGGAAAGAAGAGCAGGGTGGGGTCATGGGGGAGAGAGAAGCCAGGTGGCTACATGGATCCCCAGAGGGAGGAAAGAAGAGCAGGGTGGGGTCATGGGGGAGAGGAGCCAGGTGGCTATGGGGATCCCCAGAGGGAGGAAAGAAGAGCAGGGTGGGGACATGGGGAGGTGAGGGAAGAAGAAAGGTTCTGGGAAGAGACATTTGTTTAGACCTGCACGGTCCAGTACCAAAAACTTAAGCCACACGTGGCTAGTCTCAACTGAGACATAAATGTAAAACACACACACCAGATTGCAATTTAGTATGACAAAAAATATACACTATCTCATTTAATACTTTTTTTTTTTTTTTGAGACAGAGTCTTGTTCTGTTGCCCAGACTGGAGTGCAATGGCATGATCTCAGCTCACTGCAACCTCGCCTCCCAGATTCAACTGATTCTTACGCCTCAGCCTCCCAAGTAGCTGGGATTACAGGCCCACACCACCACACCCAGCTAATTTTTGCATTTTTAGTAGAGATGGGGTTTTGCCGTATTGGCCAGGCTGGTCTCGAACTCCTGACCTCAAGTGATCCGCCCACCTCGGTCTCCCAAAGTGCTGGGATTACAAGCAAGAGCCACCCACCCAGCCTTTTTTTTGTTGGCAGTGGGGCGACAGAGTGTCTCTGTTACCCTGGCTGGAGTACAGTTGTATGATCTTGGCTCACTGCAACCTCCACCTCCTGAGTTCAAACAATTCTCCCGCCTCACTCTCCTGAGTAGCTGGGATTGCAGACATGTGTCACCACACCTGGCTAATTTTTATATTTTTAG
>PVKP010016437.1:0-48200 GCA_004027715.1 Plecturocebus donacophilus
AAAAAAAAACTCATCGTGGAAAGGGTGGTGTTGCTGTTTTTGGTTAGTCTATAGATAAAATAATCTACTCTGATGCCATTCAGCTGTACCAGAAAGGCCTCCAGTCTACATTTGTTGTCTAGCAATGAGCTGTCTAAATTTTGATTCCAACTATGACTAATCAAATAAGGACAGTTAGTTTAAAACACATATATAGAAGTGATAAGATGAAAATGTTTTCACTCACTTTCTAACGCTGTAAACCTTTATGACTTGCATAATGTATTCTTTCCTCAAGCACTGTAAAAACTTACCCAGAAACTTAAAATCACTGGAAATACTGCATTTTGAAAACTATCTTTTTCTAATCTATTTTTGGAATAATAATCTAACTTTGTAAAGGAAAATTCATAGACATCCATTCGAACATCTTGAAATGTTCAAGAGGCATCAGAAACACCACCAGATTTTCCTTAGATACTCATGTATTGTACATCAATTGCTGATTTTTATTTTTACATTTCAATAAGTATAATCAGAACAAACATAACATAGAAAAAAAGAAAATAATTATAAAAGCCATACATACTTTCCATTTAAAATGTGCACATAGGCTATTATAAAGAAGTTACATTTCACTTGCACTGCATGTTCCACAATCATAACAACTATTCCCTTTTTTTGAATCAGGGTCTAGCTGTCACCCAGGCTGAAGTGCAGTGGTGCAAGCTTGGCTTGTTGCAACCTTTGGCTCACTGCAACCTCCACCTCCCAGGCTCAAGCGATTCTCCCACCTCAGCCTCCTGAGTAGCTGGGACTAAAGGTGCTCACCACTATGTCTGGCTAATTTTTTTTGTTCACCTAGGCTGGTCTTGAACTACTGAGCGCAAACGACTGGCCTGCCTTAGCCTCCCAAAGTGCTGAGATTACCAGCATGAGTCATTGCGCCCAGCCACAGTTGTTCATTTTTCATGTTAATGAAAGAATGCATTCATAGAAGGCAATTTAAGTGTAACACATCTTCTTTACAGACCAACTCTCTACAAAAAAAATGTATCGTTCTTTTTCTTGCAAAGAAGAACTTTATCTCATTCTGCCAGTGGCAAAAACTTAAAAAGCAAGAAGGTAATCATCAAAAAAGCAGCAGAAAGCTGCCAACAGAGTATTCCTTCAATGGGGCCAGTTTTTATTATTTTCTGGTAGTTATGCTCCAGTGGAAATTGGAATGAAGCCTTTACTTATTTCGGCAAAATCCGGCAGTGATCATAACTCCCTCTGAGAGGTTTGCTTCATGCTCATTCCCTTCCTCCAGTCAGGGGAGGGCTGCCTCCTAGGGCTGCGCTTCTGTTTCCTTACAGGGCACTGTAGGGCTGCCTGTCCCTCAACTAAATAACTGGCACCGTGCTCAGAGGAGTAAGAGCTCCAGTTATGCGCTTTGTCCCAGTTATCCTCTCCTGTCCCAGCCTTCCTTTTCTGGCTTTAATAGCGGCATAGGGGCTCAGAGATGATTCAGCTCTGACCCTCCCAAGGAATGTGTGAATTTAGTGGACAGAGGGCCATAGGCCCAAAAGAAAGGTAAGCCTAAAATCCAAGATATAATAACAGAGGCAAAATCAGATGAGAAAGCCAAAATACTCAGGCCTGGACACCCTCTCTGAGTAAACTTAATAACAATGTGCACATCACAGATAGTCTTCTGTTTTTCCCTTCAGATTCATTCTCTAGCCTTTTTTAGCCTGCTCTGTGCCTGAGAGGCAGAGCCATCTGGACTGCATCACTGGGCTCCCTTGCCTCATGGCGCCTAGCTGGGTTCAGCACATGTGGAGGGGTGCTGGTCCTCACAGGAAGTTGGGGAGAGAGTGAGGAAGGGGTGCTTATTTCCCTGGCTCCCCGACTGCCACATAGCCACAGGTTGGCTTTCCCTCTAGCGAAAGCTATGGCTCCTGTCAGGGGCCCGCACAACCCAGTTCTCCCTCAAGGGTTTAGCAACCATCCCCCACTCCCCTTCAAGCATAAGAAAAAATAGCTCTCTACTGTTACTAGCCCTAGGATACTATAGCACTTCCCTACCCTTTTTTCTTTTTCTTTTATTTATTTCCTTATTTATTTGCGACAGGGCCTTACTCCATCAAAGTGGCGAGATCTCAGCTCACTGCAGCCTCCACTTCCTGGGCTCAAGCCATCCTGCCGCCTCCGCCTCCCAAGTATCTGAGACCACAGGCACGCACCACCAGGCCCAGCTAATTTTTGTATTTTTTGTGGAAATAGGGTTTCACCATGTTGCCCAGGCTGGTCTTGAACTCCTGGGCTCCCAACTTGGCCTCCCAATGTACTGGGATTACAGGTGTGAGCCACCATACTTGGCCTACATCTCCCTTATTTTGTCTAAACCTTGCCTTTATAATTAGCCCCTTTAATAAAGTCTCCTCACCCAGTTTGAAGGTGCTGTCTGTTTCCCGGATCCTGACTGATATAGATTGGTTGTCCATGAGAAATCTCAGAATCATGACATTCTACATCACAACTTGGCTATTCAATAACATTCATGTTATGGAGGCATTTCTTTGTTCATGGCACATTTTACAATGAAAACCGTCCCAATCCTCCATTTCCCACCTCTAAGACAACCCTGGAGTTATACTGCTTTCTCTCTCTGCACTAGTGAGGGATTCAGAACAGTCCTTTCCATCCTGGAGATGAACTTAGACCCTGTACACATTCAAGAACAAGGAAGTCTGTCGCTTTCCTTCAAGGACCAGTCTGACTTTCAATCATTGTTACTGGATTCCAATTCTGGCACCTTGCTGGGCCTGGAGCCTGGCTTGAACCACAGCCTTGTAAATTTTGCCAGTACTTTACCCAGAGATTTGCTTGTTTCCAGTTGTCTTTCAGGGCCTGGCTGCTCCCTATGTTACCCAGATGGATGTCATTGTCATTACATCTCTGGCCTACTCCTAAAACTAAAAACTATCTGTCTCAAAATCTCTTCTATTGTATTACCCTTGTCCCTCAGATTGGAATTGTATTCACTGATTCTCCTAGAATTTTCCTTTTGAAAACTATTTTAATTTTTAATATTTAATTTTTTTGTAGAGACAGTCTTGCTGTGTTGCCCAAGTTAGTCTTGAACCCCTGGCCTCAAGCTCACACCTGTAATCTCAGCACTTTGGGAGGCCGAGGTGGTAGCACTTGAGGCCAGGAATTTAAAACAAGACTGGGAAATATAACCAGATCCTGTCTCTACAAAAAATTAACAAATTAACCAGGCATGGTGGTGAATGCCTGTAGTCCCAGCTACTTGGGAGTCTGAGGTGGGAGGATCACTTGAGCCCAGGAGTTGGAGACTGTAGTGAGCTATGATTGCACCACTGCACTCCATCCTGGGCGACAGAGTGAGATCCTGGCTTTAAAAAATAATCAAACATGAGAGAGATCCAAGATGGCCGATTAGCAACAGCTCAGGATTGTAGCTCCCAGGGAAAGCACAGAGAGTGAGTGGATGCCGCACTTTCAGACGAATTTTTGTTGCCCACAGACTGGGAGATTCTGGGCAGAAGAGCCCACCGGTCGCCAGCGCGACTCTTTTGGCCGGCACGGCTGTTTTGCTGGCGCCCCGGCACAGCACTTCTCAGTGCGGAGTATACGATACTGGGTGCTCTTTTAGTCGAGCTCGGCTGGTCCCATCCCCACAAGGAGAACAGCAATTGAAAGCGCTGAGGACTGAGAGTTTCACAGCAAGCACAGCTGAATCCAGGAAGGTCCAGCTCTGTGGAGAACGGGCGTCCGCCAAAGGAAAACTGAGAAACAGAAAAAACTTCATCACCGGGTGGAGAGAGATCCAAGATGGCCGCTTAGCAACAGTTCAGGATTGTAGCTCCCAGTGAAAGCGCAGAGAGCAAGTGGACGCCGCAATTTCAGATGAATTTTTCTTGCCCACAAACTGGGAGATTCCTGGCAGAGGAGCCACATGGGTCGCCAGCGCGACTCTTTTGGCCGGTGCGGTTGTTTTGCTGGCACCCTGGCGTGGCGCTTCTGAGTGCGGAGTGTACGGGACTGGGTGCCCTTTTAGTTGGGCTCGGCTGGTCCCATCCCCACAAGGAGAACAGCAATTGGAAGCGCTGAGGACTGAGTTTCACAGCAAGCACAGCTGAACCCAGGAAGGCCTAGCTCTGTGGGGAAGGGGTGTCCACTGGAGGAAAACTAAGAAACAGAAAAAACTTCATCACCAACAAGCCAGACGTCCACTCAGAGACCCAATCTGAAAGTCGGCAATTACAAAGACAACAGGTGGATAAATCCACAAAAATGGGAAGAAACCAGTGCAAAAAGGCTGAGAACACCCGAAATCAGAACACCTCTCCTCCTACAGGGGATCGTACCTCCTCATTAGCAAGGGAACAAGACCTGATGGATAATGAGTGTGATGATCTGTCAGAATCAGGCTTCAGAAGGTGGATAATAAGAAACTTCTGTGAGCTAAAAGAACGTGTTCTAACCCAATGCAAAGAAACTAAGAACCTTAAAAGAAGATTTAACGAAATGCTAACAAGAGTGGACAACTTAAAGAGAAATATAAGTGAATCGATGGAGCTGAAAAATGCAACACAAGAACTTCACGAAGTATGCACAAGTTTCAACAGCCGAATTGACCAAGCAGAAGAAAGGACATCAGAGGTCGAAGATCAACTCAATGAAATAAAACAAGAAGGCAAGATTAGAGAAAAAAGGGTAAAAAGGAATGAACAAAGTCTCCAAGAAATATGGGACTATGTGAAAAGACCTAAGCTACATTTGATAGGTGTACCTGAATGTGAAGAAGGGAATGAATCCAAGCTGGAAAATACTCTTCAGGATATTATCCAGGAAAACTTCTCCAACCTAGCAAGGCAGGCCAATATTCAAGTCCAGGAAATACAGAGAACACCACAAAGATATTCCTCAAGAAGAGCAATCCCAAGGCACATAATCATCAGATTCATCAGGGTTGAAATGAAGGAGAAAATGCTAAGGGCAGCCAGAGAGAAAGGTTGGGTTACCCACAAAGGGAAGCCCATCAGACTCACAGCAGATCTCTCAGCGGAGACCCTGCAGGCCAGAAGAGAGTGGGGACCAACATTCAACATCCTTAAAGAAAATAACTTTCAGCCTAGAATTTCATATCCAGCCAAACTAAGCTTCATAAGTGAAGGAAAAATAAAATTTTTTGCGAAGAAGCAAGTACTCAGAGATTTCATCATCACCAGGCCTGCTTTACAAGAGCTTCTGGAAGAAGCACTACACATAGAAAGGAACAACCAGTATCAGCCATTCCAAAAACATACCAAAAGGTAAAGAGCATCACCATAATGAAGAATCTACATCAACTAATGGGCAAAACAGCCAGCTAGCATTACCAGAAGCTGCAATTTTTGTCTCTGATAAAACAGACTTTAAAACAACAAAGACCATAAGAAACAAAGAGGGACATTACGTGGTGGTGAAAGGATCAATGCAACAAGAAGAGCTAACGATCCTAAATATATACGCACCCATTACAGGAGCACCCAGATACATAGGGCAAGTTCTTAATGACTTACAAAGAGACTTAGATTCCCACACAATAATAGTGGGAGACTTTAACATTACACTGTCGATATTAGACAGATCAACGAGATAGAAAATTAACAAGGATATCCAGGACTTGAACTCAGACCTAGAACAAGTAAACTTAACAAATATTTACAGAACTCTCCTCCCCAAATCCACAAAACATACATTTTTCTCAGTAACACATTACACCTATTTTAAAAGTGACCACATAATTGGAAATGAATCACACCGTAGCAATTTCATAGCATTTCACAGGTTTAAATAAGATATTGGTTGGCTGCTTATTTGTTATTTTCATCCCCTATTCCTTCCTGTCCCCATTGTTAAGCACAATTATTGGCATAAAAGAGGTTTTTAATACCCATTTTTAGAATACATTCTAGCCTGGGCAATAGAACAAGAATCCTGTTCTCTCTCCCTCTTTCTCTTCCTCTTTCTCTCTTTCATTCTTTTTTTTCTTTCTTTTGCTCTTTCTTTCTCCTTTCCTCTCTTTCAAAAAAAATAATAATTAAACATTTAAAAATTTTAAATTAAAAAAGTTAATATATAAAGAAATGCAATTGATTTTTGTATGTTGAACCTGTATCCTGCAACCTTGCTAAACTCACTTAATTTGTCCTAGTTTTTTTTTTCGACAGATTATTTAGAATTTTCTTTGCAAATAACTATGTCATCTGCAAATAGAGAAAGGTTTTTGGGTTTTTTTGGGTTTTTTTTCCTTCTTTTTAATCTGTGTGCCTTTTCTTGCTAACTGGCTAGGACTTCCATAACCATGCTGAGTAGGAGTGGTGAGAGTAGACAGCTGTGCCTTGTTCCTAATCTTAGGAGGAAAGCATTTAGCCTTTCATCACTAAGGATAATGTTAGCTGAAGGTTTTTTTGAAGGTACCCTCCATCATGTTGAGGGAAGTCCCTTCTGTCCCCTAGACTGCTGAGAGGTTTTATTTTCTTTCAATCATAAATTGGCATTCACTTTTTTCAGTTTTTCTCAATTGATACACAATTCAGTTTACATAATCATGTAGTTTTCCTTCCTTGGGCTGTTAAGGTGGTAGATGACATTGATTTTCTTTTCTCTCTTCTTTTTTCTTTTTGGGAGAGGGAGTTTTGCTTTTGTTGCCCAGGCTGGAGTACAATGGCAAGATCTTGGCTCACTTCAACCTCCTCCTCCCAGGTTCAAGCAATTCTCCTGCCTCAGCCTCTTGAGTAGTCGGGATTACAGGTATATGCCCCCACGCCCAGCTAATTTTTGTATTTTTAGTAGAGGTGGGGTTTCACCATGTTGGCCAGGATGGTCTTGATCTCCTGACCTCGTGATCCACCCGCCTCAGCCTCCTAAAGTGCTGGGACTACATGCTTGAGCCACCTCACCAGGCAGATCTAAAATGTATAGTTAGATGAATCCTGAAAAATATATACACCCATGAAATAATACCCCTGTTAAGATATAGAACATTTCTGTCATCCCAGAAAGATCTCTTATGCCCAGTTCCATCTCCTAGACTATTCTAGAACTTCATATAAATGGAATCATACTGTATGTACCTTTTTGCTCTCAGCTTATTTTGCTCAGTGCACTGTTTTTTGAGATGATCCATGTCGCATATATGAGTGTCTGTACCTTTTAAATTCCTGAATAGTATTCTTTGCTGAAACATAATAGTTTTCCAATACTGGAAAACACACAAATGTATCCCTTATGCATTTGGGGTCTTCCTTACTGCTGCATCTGATCTCCGTTGGCTGGAGCCAGACCTCACAATCTAAAAAAAAGCTTTGCTAATAACTTCAAACTTTTCTAAACAGGTAAAAAAGCAATGGAAAGCTGGGACATGCCTGTGAGCACATCCAGCACAGGTATCTTGGTTAAAATATAAGGACATAGAAATGTACTACATGCCTGTAAGCATGGCATGTCTAACAGCTACGTAGGATAGGGCTTAACAAAGTTATTAGCACACTTATTTTTTTTTAACAAGAAAAGAACTTTTTCACTTCCCACACTCAGCCTCCTGAGTAGCTGGGATTACAGGCGTGTGCCACATACCTGGCTAATGTTGTATTTTTAGTAGAGATGGGGTTTCACCATGTTGGCCAGGCTGGTCTCAAACTCCTGACCTCAGGTGATCTGCCCACCTTGACCCCTCAAAGTGCTGGGATCGTAGGCATAAGCCACCACGCCCAGCCTAGTGTTCCATTTTAACGTATCTATTGACATTTTTACCATATGTCTTTGTACAATTTTTTAATGATTTCTCAAGGGATTACAACATGTATAACTTTTCAATGTCTACTTAAAATTAATATATTACCACTATAAGCGAGATTTAAAAACATTACCACTGTATAGTCCCCCTCCATATCTTATTGCTGTCTTATGTATGGCATCTGTAATCATTGAAAACCCTATCAGACATAGTTATAATTTTTGCTTTCAACCATCAAACATACTTTAAAGAACAAGCATAGAAGAATAATTCACTATATTTTCCTATATATTTATCAATTCTGTTGGTCTTTCTTCTTCTTCTTCTTCTTATTTTTGAGGCAAGGTCTTACTCTGTTGCCCCAGCTGGAGTGTAGTGGTGCAATGTTGGCTCACTGCAACCTTGGCCTCTGGGTTCAAGTGATTCTCCCATGTCAGCCTCCCAAGTAGCTGGACTACAGGCATGCACCACCACGCCCAGCTAATTTTTGTATTTTTAGTAGAGACAGGGTTTCATCATGTTGGCCAGCTGGTCAAGCTGGTCAGGAATTCCTGACCTAAAGTGATCCATCTGCCTCAGCCTCCAAAAGTGCTGGGATTACAGACACGAGCCACCACACCCGGCCAGGATTTCTTATTTAAAAAAATCCATCATCATTGGAATCATTGCTCCCCTATGTAATGCATTTTTCCCCTCTAGATTCCTGGAAAAAAAATCTCTTTCAAGAGGTTTTTGGGGGGCCAGGTACAGTAGCTCACACCTGTAATTCCAGCACTTTAGGAAACTGAGGTGGGAGGATTACTTGAGCCCAGGCGTTTGAGACCAGCCTGTGCAGCAGAGTGAGAATCTCTCTCTACAAAAAAAAAAAAAAAAAAAAGTACAAAATTAGCCAGGCATGATGGCATGCACCTGTAGTCCTAGCTGCTAAAGAGGCTCTGGCTAGAGGATCTCTCGAGCCCAGGAGGTTGAGGCTACAATGAGCCTGAGCAAGAGAGTGAGACCTTGACTCTTAAAAAAAGAAAGGTTTCAGGCTGGGCGCGGTGGCTCACGCCTGTAATCCAAGCACTTTGGAGGCCAAGGTGGGCGGATCACCTGAGGTCAGGAGTTCAAGACCAACCTGACCAACATGGTGAAACCCCATCTTTATAAAAAAAAAAAAGAAAAAAAAAGAAAGGTTTTTTTGTGTGTTTAGTTATCCAGCAGTTTGATTATGATGTGTCTGAGCATGGATTTCTTTGCGTTTATCCTTTAGGGTTGTTAAGATTCTTGAATCTGTATGTTTATGCCTTTCAACAAATTTGAGAAGTTATCAAGCATTATTTCTTCAAACACCTTTTTTTTCCTTTTTTTTTTTTTGAGATGGAGTCTCACTGTCGCCCAGGCTAGAGTACAGTGGTGTGATCATGGCTCACTGCAACCTCTTCCTCCCAGGTTCAAGTGATTCTCCTGCCTCAGCCTCCCGAGTAGCTGGAGTTAATGATATGTGCCATCACACGGAGCTATTTTTTGTGTTTTTAGTAGAGACAGGGTTTCTCTATGTTGGCCAGGCTGGTCTTGAATTCCCAACCTCAGGTGATTCACCCACCTTGGTCTCCCAAAATGCTGGGATTACATGCATGAGCCACCACACCCAGCCAAACACCTTTTTCTACATCACAGTCTTTCCCCTCTCTGGGACTCTAATAATATACATGAGGCATTTTATTACCATCCTGCAGATACCAAAAGGTCTGTTCTCTATTTTTTAAATCTTTTTTTCTCTCTGCTGTTCAGATCAGTAATTTCTATTATGTACCTTCTAGGTCACTGACTCTTTCTTCTGCCATTTCTATTCTGTCCTGAGCCCATCAGGGTTTTAAATTTTGGCTATTGTATTTTTCAGTTCTCAATGGAAGGACTGAATACAATAGAAATAGGAAATCTTGGCTGGGGGTGGTAGCTAATGCCAGGAATCCCAGCACTTTGGGAGGCTGAGGCAGGCAGATCACCTGAGATCAGGAGTCTGAGACCAGCCTCGCCAACATGGTGAAACCCCATGTCTATTAAAAATACAAAAATTTTGAGGAATAACACCCAAAGAAAAAGGAAAAAAAAAAAAAAAAAAAAAAATACAAAAATTAGCTGGACATGGTGGCAGGTGCCTGCAATCCCAGCTACTTGGGAGGCTGAGGCAGGAGAATTGCTTGAACCCAGGAGGTGGAGGTTGCAGTGAGCTGAGACCATGCCATTGCACTCCAGCTTGGGCAACAAGAGTGAAACTCTGTCTCAAAAAAAAAAAAGAAAAGAAAAAGAAAATCTTTGCCAAGACTTTCTTTTTTATGTTTTCATTTATTTCAAGGATGTTCTCATAATATTTTTAATAGTTATTTTACTTTTTTTACTTGAATAAAATGAGAAGTTTATTAAGTAGAAATCATTTTTAAAACCAATTAAAAATTCTGGAGCTGGAGAATACAATGAATTAAATGAAATGCAAGAGGGAGCTTCAACAAAATTGATCAAGCAGAGGCAAGCATATGAGTCTGAAGTCTGGTAATATAAAATTATCTAGTCAGGAGAAAAAATTAAGTGTACAGGATTTATGGGACAACATCAAGAGAACTAATGTATGCATTAGGGAAGTTTAAGAGGGAAAAGAGAAAGGGGGCAAATATCTTAAAGACATGGCTAAAAACTTCCCAAGTGTGGAGAGGAATATGGACATTCATACCTGTGAAGTTTCAAACAAACAGTTACTTTAATGTCTTTGTCAGATAATGCCAACATCTGTGTCATCTTAGTGTCTGTCAGTAATCTTTTCCAAGTTTAGATTTTTCTGGTTTCTTAAATGGTGAGTAATTTTAGATTGTATCCTGGATATTTTAAATATTATGCTATGAGACTAGAGGTCTTGTTTAAATCCTGGAGTGAATGTTGATATTTTTGTGTTAGCCATAATCAATCAGGTTGGTACTAGAGTGTAAACTCCAATTAGGCTTCTCTAGGTTGCAATTTTAATATCAGTTCTGTTTTCAAAGTCTTTGCAGTGTCATTTGGATCAGTGCTGAATGTTTTCCACTCAGTGGTCAGTTGAGGTCTGGGGCAGGAACTGTAGCTCAGTTCTCACAGCCCGTGGTACAGTGGTGAGTATCAGATCTACACAAGCACAGCGTGGGAGTTAGCCCAGAAATCATAAACTTTTGCTCCTTCCTCTACTCAATTTCCTTGTTTTTTCCCAATTCCTTGGGGCTCCCTTTTATAGTTCTCTAATCAGAAAACTAGGGTTTTATTTTTTATTTTTTGAGACAAAGTCTCTCTCTGTCATCCGGGCTGAGATGTGTAATCTCAGCTCACTGCAGCCTTGAGTTCCTGGACTCAAGAGATCCTACCAACTCAGCCTCCTGAGTAGCTGGGACTACGGGCATGCACCACCACACTCAACTAATTTTTGTATTTTTTGTAGAGAGTGTCTCACTGTGTTGCCCAGGCTGATCTCGAATTCATGGGCTCAAGTGATCCTCCCACCTCAGCCTCCCAAAGTGCTGGGATTACAGGTATAAGCCACTGTGCCCAGCCAAGTATATACACTACTTTGCTATTCACTTCCCATGACTATGCTTATGTCTGGAACCAAGCAGTGGGAGGACAAAGATGAAAAAAGAAAGCAATGGGGGTTTGTCATTTGCCCTACTCTGAGTATGGGGAGCACAGCTCCTCTGATCATAGAGGAAAGTTCTCTTTTCTCAAAGTTTTAGGCACCTGCTGCCTCCTCTTACCATTACTGTCACTTTCACTTCTGCTCTTATAGGGTTACTTGAGATTTGAGTGCTAGAGAATGGAGAAAAAAAAAAAAAAGCACATGACATTTCCCCTACTTTGTCTGTACATTAGGAAACTCTTTTCCCACTCCTCAAGCCAGATCTAGAAGCCTTCTTCTGGAGCTCTTTCTGTCCACACTGATTTGCACTTCAGGCTTTTGGGCTACACTGATTCCAGATTAGGGATATCAGAGGGGAAAAATGGTAAGCTCTCTGCATATTCAGTGGTACTTCATATTCATGCCTTCTTCTCCAACCTTTCTGTTTAGATTTACTTTTCAGAGTCCTCAAGTTTGGGAGCCATGCATTTTTTTCCAGGTTAATAGCTACATTCAGTAGGAGAGATAGGTTGGGATTTGCTCATTCCATCTTACTTGGAACTAGAAACTTCCTAAAGCAGAGATGTTACAAGAAGATAATTTGAATTGCAGTTTTGTAGCTTTACAATATTTTAAAGCTGATTGAATATAAATAATTCAAAAAGATAGTTCCAGGCCCAAATATTAACAGTATAATTTAAATTATTGGAGCCATCATTGACCCTTTCAATAATTGGAAGGTTTAAGACTCCCACATTCAATACATTAGAAAAAAAATACATTCATGTTCATCCTCCCATTTTTTGTGTTTCTCTTGCAATATAGCACATTTGCTACTAATGCTCATTTATCCCATCAAAAATGTCACATAAAAACTGGAATAATTCAGAACTTTGGAGTGGGATTCATTTATGATTCATAAGTTACATGGTAAAGTTTGACTTGCAAGAAATTACATCATGAGGCCAGGTGCTCATGTCTGTAATCCCATCACTGTGGGAGGCTGCGGCAGGCAGATTGCTTGAGCTCAGGAGTTCAAGACCAGCCTGGGTAACATGGAGAAACCTTGTGTCTCTACAAAACAAAAAACAAACAAAAAAAAGTAACTGGGCATGGTGGTAAGCACCTGTAGTCCCAGCTACTTAGGAGACTTGAGGCAGGAAGATCGCTTGAGCCTGGGAGGTCGAGGCTGCAGTGAGCTGTGATCATGCCACTGCACTCCAGCCTGGGTGACAGACTGAAACCCTGTCTAAAAAAAAATTTTTTTTAATAAAAATAAAGTACACAATGAAACATATATAAGGTTTAGTGTTAGCTAGTATTTGGCTCAGCTTTGAATGACGATAAAAGAAAACCCCAAAATAGCAGTAACTTACATTATAGATGTCTGTTTTCCTCTTATATAAAGTAGGAAGTAAGTGCTCCAAGGTGGTTATGGTGCTTCATCGTGTCAGGAACCCAGTTTTCTTCTTTCCGATACTCTGCCTTGCATGACCTTAATTTCTTCCTAATTCTCTCATGATCCAAAATGGTTGTAACATAGCTCAAGCCATCTCAGGAAGAAGGAAGGGTAAAGGAGAAAGCACACAGTTCCTCTTTTAAGGACACTTCCTGAAAGTCATAGATAGTATTTCTGCTTTTATCTTTTTGGCCAAAACATAGTCACAGGGTACACCTTGCCAAAGGGCTTGGAGATGTATTTATATTCTGGGCAGTTATACCCACCTAAAAATTGAGGATTGTTACCATTGAAAGAGAAAGAATTATTTTGAGGGTCAACTAGTATTCTCTGCCAGAAGGACTGCGCCCTTAAGAAATCCTTATGTTGTAGATAGCAGAAACTAAATTCAAATGAGCATAAACAAAAAAGAATACATAGATAGATGATAGATAGATAGATGCTTATTTAACTAAAAAGACCAGGGGTGGCAGGGCACAGTGGCTCACGCCTGTAATCCCAGCACTTTGGGAGGCTGAGGCAGGTGGATCACAAGGTCAGGAGTTCAAGATCAACCTGGCCAAGATGGTGAAACTCCATCTCTACTAAAGATAAAAAAAATTTGCCGGGCATGGTGGCCCACACCTGTAATCCCAGCAACTCAGGAGGCTGAGGCAGGAGAATCGCTTGAACCTGTGTGGCAGAGGGAGCAGTGAGCCAAGATTCGCCACTGCACTCCAGCCTGGGCAACAGAGTGAGACTCCATCATACACACACACACACACACACACGACCGAAGGTAAAGGAAGCTTTAGAGCTAATTTGAGTCAGGGGATTTTTAATGTCATAATGTACCTGATATAGTTTGAGTATTTGTCCCCATGCAAATCTCATGTTGAGATGTAATCCACATATTGGAGGTAGGGCCTGGTGGGAGGTGTCTGGTCATGGAAGTAGATTCCTCATGGCTTGGTGCTATATTTGCAATAGTGAGAACTCACGAGATCTGGTTAAGTGTATGGAACTTCCTGCTCTGCTACTCCCTCTTCTTTGTGCTTTTGAGGGTAACATGCCTGCTCCCTCTTCACTTTTCACCACGAGTAAAAGCTCCGAGGCCTCCCCAGAAGCTGAGCAGATACCAGCACCATGCATCCTGTGAAGCCTGCAGAACCATGAGCCAATTAAACCTCTTTTCTTCATAAATCACCCAGTCTGAATAGTCCTACTCCCCAGCTAAAGCCACAGGTTGATTTATGTTCCTCTAAAAAACACATTGTTTATAGTGATTCAATATTTGTAAGATATATGATAGGAAAAAACAACAGAAAGAAAACACTAAAATGTTAACAGCAGTTAACTCTGACCAGTGGATTAGTGATGATTTTTTGCTCCTTTTTATTTGTATGTTCTAATGTGCCTGCCTAAACATCTAATTATTTTAAAACTTTTTTTAAAAAAAGTAGTGTACATTTTCAATTTATTTCTTCCTTAAAATATAGAGTATGTAATTATATTCAAACTTGGCTTTTTGCAATTTTGCATTTCGTCTAAAACAAAATTCCCTCTAAGAATCAAATAGTAAAAGACTCTAGTCTACAATTAAGAGGATTTAAAAACCATAATAATGGTGGCCAGTGGGTCAATATTGCCTAACACAAAATCTTTGACCTGGAAGCCTTACCTGGTTTCCAGGTCTCCAGTGAAGGTGTTACTCTACCAAAATGTGGTCATTCTTGTCTACTCTCTGGGACTCCAAATGTTAGACTTTTACAGCAGTTACTAATCACCATAAAGTTAGATAATTAGGCAAAGGGAACAGAATGAAGTTTACATCATTTACAATTGTTTTTAATATCTTAACAAATCAAAGTTTTTTACAGATAAATTACAAAGACTTTAAAGATCTCACATCAGGACAGGCGTGGTGGTTCACGCCTGTAATCCTAGCACTTTGGGAGGCTGAGGCGGGCAGATTACCTGAGGTCAGGAGTTCTAGACTAGCCTGGACAACATGGCGAAACCGTCTCTACTAAAAATACAAAAACTAGCTGGGTGTAGTGGTGCGCTCCTGTAGTCCCAGCTACTCAGGAGGCTGAGGCAGGAGAATCGCTTGAACCCGGGAGGCAGGTTGGAGTAAGCCGAAATCGCACCATTGTAACCCGGCCTGGGCGACAGGGAGACTCCATCTTAAACAAAACAAAACAAAAAACCGGGCCCGGTGGCTCATGCCTGTAATCCCAGCACTTTGGGAGGTCAAGGCGTTTGGATCACGAGGTCAAAAGTTCGAGACCAATCTGGACAACACAGTGAAACCCCGACTACTAAAAATACAAAAATTAGCTGGGCATGGTGGCGCGCGCCTGTAGTTTCAGGTACTTGGAAGGCAAACGCAGGAGAATCGCCTGAACCCGGGAGGCGGAGGCTGCGGTGAGCCAAGATCGCATCACTGCACTCCAGTCTGGGTAACAGAGCGAGAATCCGTCTCAAAAAAAAAAAAATCTCGCATCAACCCTCCTACGCAAATGTCTCTGCTATTCATTCAATAACTGGTGATCAACCTCCACCCCAGACACAGCTGTCAGGTCTCTGGTTTCCAAGTAAGCGTGTCGATGACTCACGAGGAAAGAGAGCCTGTCCGTCTCCAAGGCCTCTTCACCCAACAGTCCCTCAGCGGTTTCGCGGTTCCGCGAGGTCTTTACCCGGGATGTTCCGGGGAGTCGATCCCTCCCCACCCTAGACTAAGCCGGGAACTGCCGGCAGCTGATCCGAACTTTCTGCCAGGCCGCCTTTCCCCCTCCTCGGCTTCCGCAGTGCCACACCCGCCAAGGGCTTGGTCTTGTAGGAGGACCTCACTTGACTACTGCGGCGGGTTACTTATGGGTGAGGATTTACGCGCGTCCTTCCGGAAGGCACACATCACTCCCCTTGCTCCACCCAGTTTAGAGACCTGCGCACCCGTAAGGGCGTGAGACAAGCGCCGACCCCTCTGCGCACGCGCGCACTTCCGCCTGTGCCTCGTCGTTGCGCGGCCGCAGGCCAATCAGATCGTGCCTTGCCTCTACGCCCCCGGCTCCGCTGAACTTCCGTCCTCCTTTCAGGACGATTTTGGGAACACAATAGTTTCTCTCGCCGACGTTCACTTAGGCGCGTTGCCACATGTCGTCACCCATAGAAACGGCTGTCCGCGGGGCGGACTCCAAGCCTCGCCTGTGTGAGCTGTTTTTCGTTTCCAAGAGGAAACTATCACCCCGCCCACCTCCAACCTCCGCCCAACACTTCAGGATGGAAATGCCGCGCTCAGGTGAATGAGAAATGTTCTGATACAGGAAAAAGGAGTTCGTGTTTGTTTCAGAAGGTGACCGTTTTCCTCCTTGTGAGGTCACGAGCTGTCCGTCCGATGCCCAGAATTCCCGAGGCCTGGCGTGGCGTGTTTCCGGTCGCTGGGCTCTTCGGAGAGCTGCGGGGCGAGGCGCGGGCGACCGGGGGCGTCAGTGAACCCTGTGTTGACCTGCCCACGTCGGCGTAGTGTCCTCCCTGTGCCGGTCTCCCCCAGCGAAGTAATAGTGTCCTGTATTTCCTGATTGTAAGAAGAACAGTGCTTTTAAAAAATGCCTGCTCCCTGTAATAGGAGCAATAGTTCAATAGTACATAAATGTTTAAGAAAGAAACTCTCATTCTCGCCACCATGGATATTACTATGAACATATTGCTACATAAGTTTAGAGTTTCCATAATAAACGTAAAGGTGTTTGGTTTTATAAAATAGAAAATGTAAGCTAGTTATTTTCCAGTAATGTCTTTGCAGGTAAATTAAAATATCGCTTACTTTTTTTTTTTTTTGAGAAAAATTTAAAAATGTCTTGCCCTGTTGCCCAGGCTGGTCTTTAACTCCTGACCTCAAATTATCCTCCCACCTCAGCTTCCTCAAGTGCTGGGATTGCGGGCATGAGCCACCGGGTCCAGCCTACAGAATCATTTTTCTTTCTTTCTTTTTTTTTTTTTAAAGATGGGGTTTCACCATGTTGGCCAGGCTGGTCTTGAACTCCTGACCTCAGGTGATCCACCCACCTCGGCCTCCCAAAGTGCTAGGATTACAGGCGTGAGCCACCGCTCCCGGCCCAGAATCATTTTTAATGGCTGTGTGAATGTCATAATTTGTTCAACCATTCCCTAAGTTGTTAGACTTTTCAGCTATTTCCAGCTTTTCACTTCTACAATCTTAGATGAATATTCTTATATGTAAATCTGTACAGGTCCCTGATTATTTTCTTACAATAAATTCATATAAATAAAATTACTGGATCAAGGAAAATGCAGGTTTATAAGATTCTAGACAATGTTACCAGACTCTCCCCTAGAAACATTTATTTACTATTTTTCCATTAACAGTATGAGAACATGAATATCCTGTCTGCATCTCCTTGGTAATCTTAGATATTGTCAGTCTTTGTGATCTTTATCATCTCTTTTAAAAAGACTCTTGTTTTAATTTGCATTTTGTTGCCTACGTGTAAAACTGAACATCTTTCATATAATTATTGGCTCTATTTTTGGGAATTTCGAGTTCGTGACTTCTGCCTATTTTTAAAATTAAGTATTCACATTTTAGAAATTACAGGTGCTTTTTGTATATTAGAAATACTAACCTTTAACTGAAATATTTACAGATATTTTTCCTGTTTTTTAAATTCATTTTTTAATATCGCCTGTTTTTTTTTTTTTAACTGAAGGAAGTTTTTAATTTTTATTTATTTATTTATTTTTATACTTTTTTTTTTTTTTTTAAAGATAGGATTTCACCCTGATGGCCAGGCTGGTCTTGAACTCCTGACCTCAGGTGATCCACCCACCTCGGCCTCCCAAAGTGCTAGGATTACTGGCGTGAGCTACCGCGCCCGGCCAGTTTTTAATTTTTATGTAGGTATATCTAATGAGTCATTTCTTTTGTTTCTAGCTTTGATGTCATGCTTACCTTTATTTTCTTCTAGCATTTTTAGGGTTTTAAAAAAATAATTCTCTGGGCCGGGGGCGAAACTCTGTCTCAAAATAATAATAATAATAATTCAATATTTACTGCATCTGAAGTTTATAAGGAGCAAGGGAAGACTCTAGCTTAATTTTTTTCTTTTTCTAAATGACTTGCTGGTTGCCCCATACCATATGTTGAGTACTCAGTTTTCCCTCCTGATTTAAAATGGTACCTTTATAAAATGCTGGTGGCCCTCTTTATCTGTGGATTCTGCATCCATGCATTCAACCAACCTCGGATTGAAAATAATCTGGGGGAACAAAAGGCGTGGTTGCATCTGTACTGAACGGGAACAAACTTTTTTTTTCTTGTCATTATCATGTAAATAGTATACTATAACAACTATCTGCATAGCATTTACATTGTATTAGGTAATGTAGATTATAGGTAATCTAGAGTGATTTAAAGTATATGGGAGGATGGATGTGCGTAGGTTATATGCAAATACTACACCTTATGTAATGGACCTGATCATCCTCAGATTTTGTTATCCATGGGGGTTCCTGGAACCAGTCGTACGCAGATAACAAGGCATGGCTGTACTAAATGTCCATATGTACTTTTTCTGCTTCATTGGTTTATCTGTTACTGGGCAGTAATGCTGTTTTAACATACCTTTAGATTATTTAAAAATTTCTGATTTTCTAAATCTCTGCTTACTAGTCTAAGAATTGTCTTTAAAAATATATTTAATATGCATAAAACACAATTTTGTAATATAGGTAAGTTTAAAAGCATAATAATATGAAGCCAACCTCAACCTAACCTAGAACATTACCAGTAGCGGATAAACATGTGAGCTCTTCCCAGGATGGCAGAGGATATCCCTGCCATCCTTTCCAGAGATATATTATTTCTTCCACGGTAACTTTAAACTTTGTCAAATTAAAAAAGAATTGTAATTTTGATTGTGATTGCAGTACTTTTACTGATTAATTTAGGGGAAATATCTTTTTTAAAAGTAATGAATACTTATGTAGTTTCTACAAAGTGCTTTATTTGTCTTATTTAATCCACACAACTCTATTAATCACCCTCGTTTTATAGATGGGGTAACTGAGGCATAAAGAGATAGAATAATTTGTCCAAAGTCAAGCTGCTAATAAGTGACAAGGTCAAAAGTCAAACCCAGGCAGTTTGACCCCAGAGCCTGTGCTCTTGTATTGCCTGTCCACAATATGGAACTGCTCATCTATAATGCACATGCTAGTCAGTTTGCCTCCACCCCTCCTTATCCTTATCCTTTGTTAACCGGCTTCTCCCTTGCCATAGCTGATTGGGCTAGAGGTGGGTAGAAAACTGATTCAAGCTGGTCCAATCAGATTCTCTTTCCTGGAAATGTGCAGTTACATAGTTTTAAATGGTCTCTTGACCTAAAAAGTGATGACACAAGGAAAAAGGAGGGAGAGATGTTTGATCCACATGTATGTCATTACAGAGAAAGCAAGGCTGCAGAAAGAAGCAGATTCACAGATAAACAGTTAGGAAGTCCTGTGGCCCTAGAGGGAGATGATGGATTACCTGCCCAGGGTTCTGGAGCTTTCCACGTCCTGGCTTGCCACTACTAAGTCTCTACTGCCCTATCTACTCTTAGGGATCCCACAAGGTCTCCCTCCTCCTTCAAATAGACCCCTCTTCCACCAGATGTGGTGGCTCACACCTGTAATCCCAGCACTTTGGTAGGCCGAGCAAGGTGGATCACCTGAGGTCAGGAGTTTGAGACCATTCTGGCCAAGATGATGAAATCCTGTCTCTACTAAAAATACAAAAATTAGCTGGGCTTGGTGGTGGGCACCTGTAATCCCAGCTACTCGGGAAACTGAGGCAGGAGAGTCACTTGAACCTGGGAGGCAGAGGTTGCAGTGAGCTGAGATCGCACCACTGCATTCCAGCCTGGGAGACAGAGCAAGACTCCGTCTCAAACAAACAGCAACAACAAATAGACCCTGCTTTCAACGTAAGCTCATTCGACAACAAATAGACCCCACTTTCAACTTAAGCTCACCTGAATAACTTTGTTGTGAAACTGTCACCTGAAAACATGTGGTCCTCCATTTACCCAAGTTTTCTTTTAAAGTTTTCCACTAGCATTTTCTTCACATAGATCCATATATTTCTTGTTCAGTTCATTCCTAAATATATTTTAGGTGGGTGGTTTTCTTCTTTTCTCTTTACAATAATTTCAGTTTGTCATTGCCCCCTTCACATCTTTATCTGCAAAAATTTGGCTTTCACCTGTTGAGATTGCCAAATGTCAATGGCTTATAAATGTGACATTAATCTTCCAAATACATTCCAAAATAATGTTATCCACTAGATATATTTTTTAGTTCTATACTTTGAATTGTTCTGTCGATGATTCATATGAGGATGACGATGATTCATCTGATAGAAGTGAGCCACAAGGATCCCAAAGAAGTATAGAATTTCCTATAACCTGATTTAAAAAGAAAGTCTAATATATGAATAGAAACATTGAATTTCCAACACATTTAACTGATAATAAAATAGATAAAATGAAGGAAACTACTTTTAAGACCAATTTTCACATACAAAACAAGGTAACAAAGGGTATAATTTGTGTAAATATTTGGAATAGAGTAGATAAAAAATAGAGATTAAGAGAAATTCATATCTCACTCTTAGCATAGGCTCATAATCCTGTATCCAAATTCTTTCTTGCCAGATGTGCTTCAGAATTCAGAGTTGTCAGGATTTTAGACAGGAATATAATGCGTATCTCATATATTCTGTAACAGCCCAGTAGGATCTGGAGTATCATCTTGTAATCAAACATAGAAATATGCATGCAAAAAATGCATCAGTATTAACCCTAAGTAGGATAAACAAAGGCTAGAAATAGATACCTGTTCAGGTCAGATTTTGCTGCTAAATGAGTTTGCCACAAACTTATGAAAAACTTCAGGTTTCTATAGTTTTTTTATTTTGGAATTTTAGACAATGGTTTGTAGACCTCTACAAGAAAATATGTTCAGATTTCAACATCTGGCCAGGTCTGAGTCAAAGAGTTGTTAATGCTAAGAGTTGGCTGTGTTAGATAGTCTTGTGGTTTGAGGTGTTTAGTCTGAAGGCAAAGAGTGCGCCTTTTTTTTTTTTTTGAGACCAGAGTCTTGCTCCGTTTCCCAGGCTGGATTGCAGTAGCACAATCTTGGCTCACTGCAACCTCTGCCTCCTAGGTTCAAGCGATTCTCCTGCCTCAGCCTCCCAAGTAGCTGGGATTACAGGCACCCACCACCATGCCCAGCACATTTTTGTATTTTTCATAAAGATGAGGTTTTGACAACATGGCCAGTCTGGTCTCAAACTCCTGACCTCAGGTGATCCACCCGCTTCAGCCTACCACAGTGCTGGGATTACAGGCGTGAGCCACCATGCCCGGCAAGCGTGCCCTTTTAGAAGAACAGAATATAGACTTTGAAGCAGTTATCGAAAAAATAATGGGTCAAGTTTTTTTTTTTACTTTTTTTTTTGTTTAGATGGAGTCAGGCCGGGCATGGTGGCTCACACCTGTAATCCAAGCACTTTGGAGGCCAAGGCGGGCAGATCACCTGAGGTCGGGAGTTCAAGACTAGCCTGACCAACATGGTGAAACCCCGTCTTAAAGAAAAAAAAAGAATGAAAAATAAATTAAAAAATAGATGGAGTCTCACTCTGTCACCCAGGCTGGAGTGCAGTGGTGCAACCTCGGCCTACTGCAGCCTCCATCTCCCAGGTGCAAGCACTTCCCCCAAATTAGCCTCCCAAGCAGCTGGAATCACAGGCACACACCACCACGCCCCACCAATTTTTGCCTTTTTATTAGAGATGGGGTTTCACCATATCAAACAGGCTGGCCTCGAACTCCCTACCTCATGATCCTCTGGCCTCAGCCTCCCAAAATGCTGGGACCACAGGAGTAAGCCACCATGCCCAGTTGGCAATGTATTCTTTTATATTTAAAGATAATTTGGCAGGGCGCCGTGACTCACACCTGCAATCCCAGCACTCTGGGAGGCCGAGGCAGGTCAACCATGAGGTCAGGAGATTGAGATCATCCTGGCCAACATGGTGAAACCCCGTCTCTACTAAATACAAAAAATTAGCCTGGTGTGGTGGCCAGCGCCCGCAGTCCCAGCTACTTGGAAGGCTGAGGCAGGGGAATCACTTGAACCTAGCAGGCAGAGATTGCAGTGAGCTGAGACCTCGCCACTGCACTCTAGCCTGGGCAACAGAGTGAGACTCTGTATAGAGCAAAAAAAAAAGATAATTTTTGCCTAAAACTACAACTTTGAATATTTGAGTTCTAAGTCTACTTTATTCCATTTCCTTGTTTTTTAGGACTGTCAATAGTCAAACAACTAAAAACAAAAATATAAGGCCAGAATGTAAGCCAAAAATAAAATTCTGAGATCCCCCGACGACCATCTGAATGGACTTCCTCCTCCACCAGAACACTCTAAAATTTAACCTGAAAGACTGTTTCAAGCCAGGATGGGAAGTAGGGGTTGGACATGCCTCCTTGTACCCTCCAGCATGAACATTAACACAGACCTTATGTCTGATAAGAAACATTTACAGTCTGTTCTCTCTTAAGCCTGCTATCTGGAAGCTTCATCTGCATGATAAAATTTTGGTCTCCATAACGTCTTAACATAACCCAGACATTCCTTACTATTGATAGTAACTCTTTCAGTCAATTGCCAATTAGAAAATTTTTAAATCTACCTAAGACCTTGACCCCTGCACCTTTCCCAATTCAAATTGTCCCACCTTTCTGCACAGAACCAAATGTGTACGTTTTTATTTTTTAAATTGTACTTTAGGTTCTGGGGTACATGTGCAGCTAAAATGTTTTTTAAAAATCAGGATGAGGGGACAGAGAGATGAGAAAATTTATTTTATATGGGGGTAGTTAAGAAAAACCTAGCTATTAAGGAAGTTAGGGCATCACCTATGAATGTTTAGAAAACATTAGAAGTATAAAGATACTGAGGTGGGTGTGCTTGGCATAACTGAGGAATAGCAAGGATACTATTGTGGATAGAGTAGGGTGAACAAGTGGAAAGCTATAGGAAATGAGATCAGAGTGAGTGGAGATTGTGGTGAAGAGATGCATTATAGAAGGGTTTATTTCATCCTGAATAGAATGGGAAACCACAGAAGAGATTTAAACAGAAAATGAACATGATCTAACTTGCATTTTGAAAAGTATCATTACACTGGGTAAAAAATCGAGTGAGGGGTCCATGGATAGAAGTGGAATACCAATTGTGAGGCTATTGCAATGATTCAGGCAAGCCATGATGGTGGTTTGGACTAAACTGGCAGAGCAGGAGGTAATAAGAAGCAGTCTGACTATGAATAATTTGTGATAAAAAGTTGTTTAAATCTATGCAGGTATTGTGTACTTTTCTAGTGCTGATGTCAATTTAATAAAGAGACTTGAAGAATTTCTCAGAATAAAGCCTTGAGTTTTATTCTCATTTTAAGACCTACTAAGAACTATGCTAACATGCCTGGAGTTCCATCAAGTACATCTTCATGATCCTTCTCTCGTCAACTTCAGTCACCAGTCATAGAAATATACAGACGGTCCTCAACTTACAATGGTTCAACTTGCGATTTTTCAACTTTACAATGGTGCGAAAGCAGTACATACGCAGCTGAAACCATGCTTCAAGTACCCATAGAGCCATTCTATATTTCACTTTCAGTGCATTATTCAGTAAGTTATATGAGATATTCAGTACTTTATTATAAAATAGGCTTTGTGTTAGATGATTTTCCTCAACTAATGTAATGTTGTGCTATTTTAAGTGTTTTGTGCATGTTTCAGGTAGGCTAGGCTAAGCCATGATGTTTGGTAGGTTAAGTGTATTAAATGCATTTTCAACTTACAATATTTCCAACTTAAGATGGTTTTATTGGACTTACACCTATTGTAAATCAAGGAGCATCTGTATGAGAACACATGGACACATAAAGGGGAACAACACACACTGGGCCTATTAAAGGGTGGAGGGTGGGAGGAGGAAGAGGATCAGGAAAAAAAACTAATGAGGTACTAGTCTTAATACATGGGTGATGAAATAATCTGTACAGCAAACTCCCGTGACACAGTTTACCTATGTAACAAACCTGCACATGTACCTCTCAACTTAAAAGTTAAAAAAAAGGCCAAATCTGTGAACTAGAAGTGAAAGACAAATATTTATAAGTATTTTGCCCTGTCTTCAAATAAAGAGGTTGATTAACTTGAAAAGAAAAAAACAGGAACATCTGTAGTATCTTGATTAGTGACTATATTTCCCTATAGTTAAACCCATGTTACTAGAATTATTCTGTGTATATATTTTAAAATTATATAAACTACAAACTCCCTACCATTGCTTCCAAGGCCTGCCATAATCTGGCTGGTCCCTGTCAATTTTTCCAAACTCATCTTTTCCTACTCTTGTCCCTCCTTGATCACTTTACTCCAACCACACTGGTCTGTTTCAAGTATTTAAACATTTCAAGTTCTTTTCCACTTGAGAGACTTTGTACGGGCTGTTTCTCTGCCTGGAATGTTCTTCTCTTTGAATGGTTGCCAATCTTGGATTTCGCTTATGTGTTATCTCCTTATTCATTTATTCAGTGCCCAGTGTTCCAGGCATGTTCTATGTGCCCCTCGCAGAGCATTGAACCAGATGATCCCAGCCCTTGGGACCTTCCCTAAGCACCCCAATGGAAGCTTCCTTGCCCCCTCCTCTATGATTGTACATCTTTCTTCCTTTTTGTGTCCCTTCTTGTACTCATGGCGGTTTGTAATTTTACTTCTTTGCCTTCCCCTCCTGCAGTGAAAATGTAAACTCCGATGGCTGGGGCCTTATCTGTCTGTTTGCTGTTATGTCCCCAGCATCTAGCAGAGTGACTGGGATAGAACAGATCTCAATAGATATTGAATGAATGAAAGAATGAATGAGTAATCAGCATCTGAAGAAATTTGAACATGTCGTCTGTTAAGAACTAAAGCTAAAGAAGATGTAAATTATGTTCATTGCAGATTCAACATAGAAAATGAGTAGTTAATCTCTATCAAAGTGCCTAGCTCATAATAGATGCTCATCAAAATAGATTTTGAATGTATAAAGAAGTGAATACATTTGAATGTATTTTCCTATTCCCTGTAAGGAAGATTTTTAGTGACTGGTACACCAACCAGTATCTCACCTGATCCTATCTCATTTAAAGTTAAAAGTTCTGGCCAAGGATTCAGAAAGTGAAATGATTTCCCTAAAAAACTCATACATTTATGTTTTATGTATTTTCTTTTTGCGACAGATTCTTGCTCTGTCGCCCAGGCTGGAGTGCAGTGGTGTGATCTCAGCTCACTGCAGCCTTCTCCTCCTGGGTTCAAGCTGTTCTCCTGCCTCAGCCTCCCAAGTAGCTGGGATTACAGGTGGCCAGCACCACGCCCAGCTAATTTTTGTATTTTTTAGTAGAGAGGGGGTTTCACCATGTTGACCAGGCTGGTCTTGAACTTCTGGCCTCAGGTGATCCACCTGTCTCGGCCTCCCAAAGTGCTGGAATTACAGGCATGAACCACCATACCCAGTCTTTTAGGTATTTCTTAATTATTTAGTCATGATGCTAACAGTTGACCTTATAAGCTCTGCAAAGATACTTTGTCATAGAATGTTTAAAGGAATGTATTCTTCTTTACTTAAATAATATGAAAAATATTTATATAACTATAAACTTTAGCATTGGAAGGAAACCCATATTGACTGAACATGTACAACATCCCAGACACTTCTCTAAATTATTATCTTCTTTCATCCTCACAATAATTGAGAGAGGTATTATTATTCTCATTTTACTGCTGCTGCAGGAAACGAGGGTCAGGGAGTTTAGCCAAATTGATCCAGGAAAAGTAGTAGGTGGTATAGTGAAGAGTCAACCCATATCTTTGGATTTCATGAACAGAGTACTTTCTGTCTCTTTGGGCCTGTCAAGTAAGTCCCAGGTATTAGAAACATAAAGATGAGTATGGCACAGTTCCTATCCTCTAGAAATTTAGAATTTAGCCCATCACTTAGAAATAATATGAAAAATATTTATATATATATAGAAATAGGTTCTAAATAATTGAAATAAGTCCTAAACTTCTTCGTGTTTTCGAGAGGTACTCTCAATACAGTCTCCCTGGAGTGGATACCACATTCTAGGTCTTTTCCTCACCTTAGCACATTTATTTTATTTTTTCAAGTACTTAGATAGTATTTACTATGTTTTAGTTTCTTTATAGGTATTAACTCACATAATTCTCATTTAACAACCCTATGAGGTACTATTATAGTCCCATTTTATAGATGAGAAAATAAGGAACAGATAGGTTAAATAACCCAAATTACGCAGTTAGTAGCAGAGCAGTGATTCAACTCCAAGCAGTCTGGTGCTAGAATCTATATTTTAACCACTAGATTATGTTGGCTTGAGGCCTTTCTAGGTTCAGAAAATTCAATATCGGCATTCACCAAAGTGATCTCATTTTAGGGCACTGACAACTTATTGCTTAACAATTAACAAAACAAATACTGAGTATACTAGATATTCTTGTTCACTGCTTATTCTCTTTCAAGGCAGTTCTACCTATGAAGACAATTTATAATCAGAGGCTTTTTGATGCACTGGGAACTAGATCAAGGGAAATTAGCTGGCTGATCTTAAGGACTTAGTGATTCCTTTTCCACTGTAAGATTATGTCTGTGACAGCCATTCTCCTGGACAATACTGAAGGTTAACTGCTTTTCAGAGATGTAAGCTTACAATGCAGACCAATCCTCCTCAAAGTTGAAATAGTCTTTCTTTAGACATTATATTTAGTCAGGACTCTTCTAGTTGTAACTTATAGAGTCCTAGCTCAAATAAGCTTAAGCACAAAGGGAATTGTTTGACCTATGTCCCTGGGAAGTTAAAAGGTGAACTTGGCTGCCATATCTAGTGGCTCAAATGCAATTGCCTCTCAGGTTTCTCTTTGTCTATCTACACTCCCTCATCCTCCAGAACTCTGGCTCAGCTTGTCCGTGTGTTGACTTCATTCATTCCTACAGAAAGAGACTTACTGGACCATGTTGGGTTGCCTATTCTGTTTTGTATTAGTAAATATGGTCATGAAAATAAGATATTCCTGTTTGGTTGGGCTTGGGTCAACTGTCCATACATGTGGTCTTGGGGTCTGGGTTTATTTGATAACCCCACCAGAAGCACATGTTGGAGAAAAGGAGGATACATTCTTCAAAAGACATAGGAATGGACTGGGTACAGTAGTTTATGCCTGCAATCCCAGCACTTTGAGAGGCTGAGGTGGGAGGATCGCTTGAGCCCAAGAGTTCAGGACCAGCCTGGGCAGCACAGTGAGACCTTGTCTCTACAAATAATAAAAAAATCAGCTGGGCATAGTGGCATGCACCTGTGATCCCAGCTACTCTGGCTAAGGCAGGAGGATCACCTGAGCCCAGGAGGTAGAGGCTGCAGTGAGCCATAATTACGCCACTGTGCTTCAGCATGGGTGACAGAGTGAGACTTTGTCTCAAAAAAAAAAAAAGAAAAAAGTAGAAATAGGAATGATGTACAGACAAGAAGAACAACAGAAAAAACATAACACATACACACATTCATTCCTTTTTTCTTTTACCATTTATTTTTAACTTGTAAGTTCAGGGGTACATGTGCAGGTTTATTAAATTGGTAAACTTGTGTCATTGGTTGGTTTTGTGTGTGTGTGTGTGTGTGTGTGTGTGTGTGTGTTGACACAGTCTCACTCTGTCGCCCAGGCTGGAGTGCACTGACACCATCTCGGCTCACTGCAAACTACCTCCTGGATTCAAGAGATTCTTGTGCCTCAGCCTCCCTAGTACCTGGGACTACAGGGACGTGCCACTATGCCCGGCTAATTTTTTGTATTTTTAGTAGAAACGGGGTTTCGCCATGCTGGCCAGTCTGGTTTTGAACTCTTTGCCTCAAGTGATCCTCCTGCCTCGGTTTCACAAAGTGCTGGGATCACACACCCCCCGCCCCCATGGAGATTTGTTGTACAGATTGTTTCATCAGCCAGGTATTAAGCCTAGTATCCATTAGTTATTTCCTGATCCTCTTCCTCCTCCCACCCTCCACTCTCCAATAGGCCCCAGTGTGTGTTGTTCCCCTCTATGTGTCTCTGTGTTCTTATCATTTAGCTACCACTTATAAGTGAGAACATGTGGTATTTGGTTTTCTGTTCCTGCATTAGGTTGTAAGGATAATGGCCTCCAGCTCCATCTATGTTCCTGCAAAGTACATAATCTCATTCTTTTTTATGGCTGCATAGTATTGCAGGGTGTATATGCACCACATTTTCTTTATCCAGTCTACCATTGATAAGCATTTAGGTTGATTCCATGTCTTTGCTATTGTGAATAGTGCTACAATGAACATCTGTGTGCATGTGTCTTTGTAACAGAACCATATAATAGATTTATATTCCTTTGGGTATATACTCAATAATGGGATTGCCCTGTTGAATGGTATTTCTGTTTTTAGGTCTTTGAGGAATTATCACACTGTCTTCCACAATGGCTGATACGGCCTTGGATCTCCTGGATACCAGGTAGTTAGAAGTCACATGGAATACAGGGCCTCAGGGCTACCTCATCTCCCCTCAGCATTAGTTCCTAAATCCCGTATCTTCTTTTTTCTTGGCTGGGCACGGTGGTCCACGCCTGTAATCCCGCACTTTGGGAGGCCGAGGTTGGTGGAACCTGAGGTCAGGTGTTCACTACCAGCCTGACTAATGTGGTGAAACCCTGTCTCTACTGAATACAAAAAATAAATTAGCCGAGTGTGGTGGCGCATGCCTGTAATAGGAGCTGCTTGGGAGGCTGAGACAGGAGAATTGCTTGTACCTGGGAGGCAGAGGTTGCAGTGATCCAAGATTTTGCCATTGCACTCTAGCCTGGGAAACAGAGCAGAACTCTTTCTGAAAAAAAAAAAAAAATTAAGGAGGTCACATTTGCCATGAAAATTTCATGATATTTTGTTCATTACTGCATTTTGCCTTTGAATAAAAAAGTTTGTTCTTTCTCCGAGAGGCACATAGCAAAATAGGAACTGGTATAGCAAAACAGCCTGTGAAGTCAAACTAGTGTGAGTTTGAATTATGACTGTGATTTCCTCTTGAGTAAACCTCTGTGAACCTCAGTTTATTTATATACTTGAATATGGATAAGAGACCTATTTTCCAGGTTTGTGTAAGGATTTAAGAAGCTAACATGTAGAGTAGCATAGTGACCTGAGAGTTCCAACTCCAGTTGCCAATTAGAATCATCTAGGGGCTCTTAAAAACTACAGATACTCAAGCCCCACCCCTAGAGATTTGATTTCAGTTGGTTTTAGATTGGTATATTTTTAAAAGCTTTCCATGTGTTTCTAAAGTTGAGAAAAACTGACATGCATATATGTGGCTGGCACAAAGCAAGGACCCAATAAATAGTAATTTCAAAAAATGTTTAAAAATTATAATAGAAGGCTTCCAGAGAGAGGCAGATTTTACTTGAAGCAAACAAGGTGTAAGCTTCAGGACCCTCACTTGCATAGGCTCCTTCCAAGGCTCAGTGAGTTCTCCTTGGGCCGGAGCGGAGAGCACCAGCAGCTCCTCCACCTGGAGTCCCCTGCCCGTGCTAGCTAATCCTCTTTCACTTGATTATTTCTACAGCTGCAAGAGGAACTTTAGATAATGGAAGAGCTCAGCCGAATTTCTGAACAAGGATTCAGATTATTTCCATGGAAAGTAATTACCCACAAATAGGTAATTCTTGTGATTCTCATTTTACTAGTGTTGAAACCAACACCTAGAAATTATGTGATCTGCCTCAAGTCACAAATCAGCAGATAGTAGCCACAGCAGCACAGTAATAGAATCCATTCATCTTGTCTTAACGCTCCTTGCCTGAGCACATGAGCCCATCTCCTAAGGGACGGGGCAGGTCTGTGTTGGTGATCATGCGTAAACTGCAGACAATGGTGCCACTGACTTTTCAAAACTTACCCCGTTCCTTGTGTAATGGATACATCCTAGGGCCTCACTAGCTTGTGACCTCAGAACAAGGCCATGCAGCTTAATGTCCAAACTACAGCTCTGAGCCCATGGAGCTGAGGAGTCCATTCCGCTGCTGGGTCTATATCCTCGTCCCCGCCTCTGCCAAACCCAGGGAATGCTTAGGAGGTAGCACTCACGCAGGCCTCCTCCAAGACCCTGGAAAAAGCCCTTGCCATGTATATAAATGAGCATATGTTTTTGTAAAATTTGTAAATATTTTCTCTTTTTTTCTTTCTTGTTTTAGAGAGTGGGTGTTGCTCTGTCACCCAGGCTGAAGTGCAGTGGTGTAATCAAAGCTCGCTGAAGCCTGGAACTCCTGGGCTCAAGTGATCCTCCTGCCTCAGCCTCTTGAGCGGCTGAGACTACAGGCTCCATTAATTTTGTTAAATTTTTTTTCTTATAAAGACAGAGCCTTTTTGTGTTGCTTAGGCTGGCCTCAAACTCCTGGGCTAAGCAATTCTCTGTCCTTGGCCTCCCCCCCAGATTTCAATACTTTAACAGCAATCAGTTAAGACTTCTGCTACTTCCACTTCTTTACACTCTCCTTGTCTATGGAAGCATTGAAGTGGCTGTGGGCCTTTTATAGGATATGGTTAAGATCAAAGTGAATACTGTTTATGTTAGACCTAAAAACACAAAAAAACCAACAAAACCTTAAAAAATTAAGAAACACATATTTTGTAGAGACAAGGTTTTTCTGTGTTGCCCATGCTTGTCTCAAACTCTTGGCCCTACTGATCCTCCTGCCTCAGCCTCCTAAAGTGCTGGGATTACAGGCACGAACCACCACGCCAGGCCAAAAAGAAAACTTTTTTTATGAGAAAGTGAAGTTGGAAATACGCTATATAGTTTTTATTTATTTGTTTGTTTTTGAGATGGAGTCTCACTCTGTCACCCAGACTGGAGCGCACTGATGCAATCTCAGCTCACTGCAACCTCTGCCTCCCAGGTTCAAGGGATTCTCCTGCCTCAGCCTCTGGAGTAGCTGGGATTACAGGCATGTGCCATGATGCCCAGCTAGTTTTCCTATTTTTAGTAGAGATGGGGTTTCACCATGTTGGCTAGGCTGATCATGAACTCTTGACCTCAGGCGATCTGCCTGCCTCTGCCTCCCAAAGGGAAATATGCTATTTTTAACAGCTTTACTCGGATATCCTTTTTAAATTTATTTTTTATGAGTCCCCAGGTCTGTTCCATCCAAACACTGTTGAAGTAAGAAACAGATCCTTGGGGCCTCTGAACATGTTACCTACTCATGTATTATTGAAATATAATAAACAGCACTTTTTTTTTTTAACAGGCTTTTGCTCTGTCACCCAGGCTGGAGTACAGTGGCACCAACATGGCTCACTGCAGCCACCACCTCCAGGGCTCAAGTGACCTTCCTGCCTCAGTCTCTCACGTAGCTGGGACCATAGGTATGCACCGTGGTGCCTGGATAATTTTTCGATGTTTTTGTAGAGACAGAGTTTCACTTTATTGCCTAGGGTGGTCTTCAACTCCTGGGCTGAAGCAATTTTCCTACCTCAGCTTCTCAAAGTCTTAGAGGTGTGAGCTGGCTGGACATGGTGACTCACACCTATAATCCCGGCACTTTGGGAGGCCAAGGCAGGTGGATCACCTGAGGTCAGGAGTTCAAGACCAGCCTGGCCAACATGGTGAAACACCATCTCTCTTAAAAACACAAAAGTTAGCCTGGTATGGTGGCAGGAGCCTGCAGTCCCTGCTACTCAGGAGGCTGAGGCAGTAGAATCGCTTGTACCTGGGAGGCAGAGGGTGCAGTGAGTGGAGATTGAGCCACTGCATTCCAGCCTGGGTGACAGAATGAGACTGATTCTGTCTCAGTAAATAAATAAATAAATAAATAAAATAAGTAGAGGTATGAGCCACCATGCTCAGCCTTAAACAAGCATATATTTGAAGTATACAGTTTGAAATATTTTGACTTATGTTCAGTGTAGCCTGAGATAACATCACAAAATCAAGATAATGTACATATTCTTCACTCGCAAAAGTTTTTTCATACATCTTAGTAACCCCTCTCTCTTGCCCTCACCCCCATCCCCAGGCAACCACTGATCTGCTTTCTTTCAATATAGATTAATTTGCATTTTCCATAATTTTCTATAAATGGAATTAGATAGTATATACTCCATTTTGTCTGTGTTTTTTTCACTCAGCCTAGTTATTTTGAGATTCATTCATGTGATTACATCTGTCAACAGTTCATTCCTGGCTGGGCATGGTGGCTCACGCCTGTACTCCCAGAACTTCGAGAGGCTGAGGCAAGAGGATTCTTTGAGGCCAGAAGTTTGCAACTAGCCTGGGCAATACAGGGAGATCTTGTCTCTACAAAAATGTTTTAAAAATAGTTCATTTTTAAATAGTTCATTTCTTTTCAATACTAACTAGCATCGAATTTTATGGATATGCCATAATTTGCTTATCTGTTCAACTGTCAAGAGATATTTGAATTGTTTTCAGCTGTGGGCCATGACAAATAAAGCTGCTATGAACAGTGGTGTATAAGCCATTATTTATATGGCTCATGCTTTCATTTCTCCTGGGTGAATACCTGGAAGTAGAATGGCTGAGTCATGTGGTAGATATATATTTGATTTTTAAGAAACTGCCAAGTTTTCCAAAGTAGTTTTATCATTTTACATTCCCACTGGCAATGTACAAAAGCACCAGTTAGTCCATAGCCTTCTTAATATGGTCAGTTTTTCATTTTAGCTATTCTAATAAGTGTGGTGGAATTTTATTGTAATTTAAATTTACAATCACCTAATGACTAATGGTGTTTAGTATCTTTTCATGTGTTTATTGGCCATCTCTATATTTTCTCTATAAAATGTTTTTCATCCCAGCATATAGGAATTAAAAAAAAGTTTTTTTCAATTCTTTTGCCCATTTTTGTAAAAATTTGGGTTGCTAATCTTCTTCTTATTAGGTTTTGATAGTTCTTTATGTATTTAGGATACTCTCAAACACAGTCTGGCTCCATATGGCTAAAATAATATTTCCAAAGCCAATTACTCAGTCTCAAATGATGGCACGTGTGGGATGCCGCACTCTTACCCCACGCTGCAGTATCTTCTGCACAGCACCCAGCCAAACCAGTCTAAGTCCTTTTCACTAGCATAGGAGGAAGGAGATTTTCTCCTAGCACAGGAGGAAGACTAGTTCAGACCTACACATAATCCTGCCTACGGTCTAGTCTTAAATCTCCCATGAGCAAATGCTTTAACAAAAATACACCTACATCTTCCAAGAACCATCACTTTGAAAGACACTTCAGCCTACACTTGCAATTAGAAAAGCAAAAAAAAAAAAAAAAAAAAATTTTTTTAAAGTCTCTCACTCTAAAAGTACATAGTCCTGCTAATGATGCTACTAATATATATCCCTGAATGGAAGGCTGAACATTTTAAACCTTCAGATGCCTTACAACTGCCTGCAGTTGTCTTCACAGTTGTCTCCAAGAACAATCGATGGATTCCTGTGTGTCATTTGCATTTCGTGGGTTTTATTTTCGCAACTTTTCTCCAGAGATTTTCATCTCTGCTTCTGGAAACAGAACATTAATAGTAAATGTCACTTCTTCAGTTTCTCAAAACAGCAAATGTATTTATCTACTGGACACTGAAATATATATACTACATATGTAATAATTTATAGTCTATAAATAAAAGTTTTTTAATATAATAAATATGATATAATAAATTATACATATATATCAATAAGGAACATCTACAACTCTCCCTTCTAAAAAACTTTTTGGGGCAGGGCGCGGAGTATCTGGACTGATTAGCAAGCAGTTGGGGGCTGCTAGCACTCCGAGATGCCTACGTCTAGCATCTGGCCACTTCCAAACACTAGCAAAACTCTGATAGGGAAGTGAGGGAGCCACTCTACACAGAGCCAAGAAGTGGTGGCAGAATGTTTCTCCCATCCTAAGCTTTTCCTGCTACTGTCACTTTTAGTTATGCAAAACAAAGGAAGGTTTTACAAAAGGACATAGAATAGGAAAATTCATGGAAATTAGAGCTAACATTGTGCAAAGGACTCTAGTTGATACAAGATGGATAGGAGGCCATAGAGCAGAGATGAAGCTAAGGGAAATCACAGCCCTTGGAATTAATTGACAATAGCATGAAACTTACAGTTGGCACTTGAACAGCACAGGTTGGAACTGTGCTGGTCTACTTGTATGCAGATTTCTTTCAATCAATATATTGGAAACTTTTTTGAAGATTTGCAACAATTTGAAAAAACTCATAGAACTGCCACCCCTGAGACAGCAAGACCAATTCCTCCTCTTCCTCCTCCTCTCAGCCCACTGAACATAAAAATGACAAGGACGAAGACCTTTATGAAGATCCACTTCCACTTAATGAATAGCAAATATATTTTCTCTTCCTTATAATTTTCTTTTCTTTTTTGTGGGGGAGGAGGTGGAGTCTAGATCTGTTGCCCAGGCTGGAGCACAGTGGCGAGATCTCAGCTCAGTGCAACTTCTGCCTCCTGGGTTCAAGCTATTCTCCTGCCTCAGCCACCCAAGTAGCTGGGATTACAGATATGCACCACCATGCCCAGCTAAGTTTTGTATATTTAGTAGAGATGGAGTTTCACCAAGCTGACCAGGCTGGTCTCAAACACCTCTCAAGTGATCCAACCCCTTCGGCCTACAGGTCTGAGCTACAACGCCCAGCCACCTTATGATTTTCTTAATATTTTTTTTTCTCCAGCTTACTTTATTGAAAGAAGACAGTATATAATGCATATCACATACAAAATTTTTGTTAACTATATTATACATAAGGCTTCTGGTTAACAGTAGGCTATTAATAGTTAAAGTTTGGGAGAGTCAAAATTATACACAGATTATCAACTATGCTGGAGGTTGGTGTCCAAAGTCCCTCATTGTTCCAGGATCAACTGTAGTTATATCGCTGGATCTTGGGAATATGAAAATATTTCCTGAAGTTTTGCCATTTGTTCTATCTTGACTCCTTGTTTGTTTGTGCTACTTCTCTGCTCAAAATAGAATATTTTTTAATAGGGGGCAGGGTAGGCAGGGTCTCATTCTGTTGCCCAGGCTAGAGTGCAGTGGCATGATCATGGTTCACTGCAGCCTCAGCTTCCTGGGCTAAGATGATTCTCTCACCTCAGTCTCCAGAATAGCTGGACTACAGGTGCACACCACGATACCTGGCTTTTCTTTTTTTTTTTTTTAAGGGACAAGGTCTTGCTATGCTGCCCAAGGCTGCTCTTGAACTCCTGGCCTCAAGTGATCCTCCTGCCTCAGCCTCCCAAAGTGCTGGAATTACAGGTGTAGCCACTGTGCCTAGTCTAAAAACTTCTTTGTCATTTTTCTGCCAGATCTTATTGCAGAATCTTGAAAAATTTTGGAAACAAAATCCAAGTCAAAGGAACTCAAAAGTCACAGTTGTTTGAGAACATTTCAACCCTTGAGAATTTATCATATTTGATACAGCACAGTCATCATCATCATTTTCATATAAGTATTTATCTTTTTTTTTCAAGACAGAGTCTTGCTCTGTTGCCAGGCTGGAGTGAGCGGAGGCCCGAGATCTCCGCTCACTGCAACTGAGTAGCTGGGACTACAGCCAAGCGCCACCATGCCCAGCTAATTTTTGTATTTTTAGTAGAGATAGGGTTTTACGATGTTGGCCAAGATAGTCTCAATCTCTTGACCTCATGATCCGCCTGCCTCAGCTTCCCAAAGTGCTGGGATTATAGTTACAGGTGTGAGCCACCATGCCCCGCCTATATTGCTCTTTTTTTTTTAAACACACTTTATACATTACGTCTTTTAATAGGTCAGAACAGCCGTCTGTGTTAGATATTATTATCCCCTTTTTACAGATTGAAAAACTGAGGCACAGAGAAATTAAGTCATTTACTAACAGCTAGTAAATGGTGGAATTAAAAATTAAACACAGATTCATTTAACGCTGGAGCCATGCTGACTATTGCCTCACCATATTCACACCTTCATTCAATAAATGATATGTGTAGGAGCAGATTTACCATGAAGCTAGTAAAGCTTAGGCCCCTTGACTAGTCCAAGCTCCTTCCAAAGCTTGGGAATGGGGGTCCCTCATGATGTGTTCACGCAGCTGTGTGTCTTTGTAAAATTGGCAATTAATTAAGACTGCGGTCTGGTCACTCTGGCTCCTCCTCCATCACATTTTCCCTCCCATCAAGTAGCACTGGAGTGGCTGTGGATATTTTTACAATAATGCTAAATTGGGGGTTGGGGGATACATCTGATTTGGGTTTTGTGTAATAGTTAGGTAATTCACAGTCTCTTTTATGTAAAGTTAAGCTATCACTCCCTATGTTGCTGTAGAAATGGCTTTTGGTAATATTCTTACCACTTACTGTGAGAACTCATCTGGTGTTACAGTTCAACTAAAGGAGTTAACAAATGGTGGAGAAGGAAGTAAAATATTTGGGAGGTTGAGGCAGGTGGATCACTTGAGGCCAGGGGTTCGAGACCAGCCTGGCCAACATGGCAAATCTCCATAAAAACACAAGAATTAGCCAGGCTTGGTGGCCCACACCCATAATCCCAGCTACTTGGGAGACTAAAGCATGAGAATTGCTTGAATCTAGGAGGCAGAGGTTGCAGTGAGCTGAGATCACCACTGCACTCCAGCCTGGGTGACAGAGCAAGACTCTGTCCCCTCCAAAAAAAGTAGAACCAGTTAGAGCAAAAATCACATCTTGGACATTTTAAATTAAACTTGCATAAGAATTCGTAAAATTTAAATAAAAGTAGGCTCCTGTTAGAATTAATTAAACCATTAACAAACTTAGGTACAATGCAGTATTTAAACATCTTAGATTTTTATTAAATGGTTTATATAAATGAACATAATTTTTCTGGATACTGTGCTTATAGGAAGTAGCTTATTCTCCTGTGGTGAATGATGAATCACGAATTTGATGAAGAACCCGGGCATATTATGACATACAATGGGTGATAAATTTGGGGCTCCTCCAGCTTGAATTGTCAGATGAACAGTGACAGCCAGGTCTCTACCTTCCTGGTACATAGTTACTGAAGCATTTGTCAAATGAATGATCAAATGAATGAGTGAATGAATCATCAGATTTATATACAATCCTCTAGATTGAGATTCTTTAGTTCAGAGAGGCTGGGTGATTTATCTCCCAGTAATCAGTGATCAGTGGCAGGTTGAGACAAGGACTTGGGTTGCCTCACTTTCAATCCTGCGGTCTTTAACAAGATTTCAAATTGTGAATGTGTTCTAGAAGGCTTTAAATAAGTCTCCACCATTTCCAACAACAATAGTACTGAAAGTGTATCTTTTACATCCTGGGGACTATTGTCCTATAGGTAAGGATGACTCCTTAGGAAATCCAGGAAACAAGGCAGTGATTGCTTTAGATATGCTTTCATATTATCTGACCTGGTTCTGATCAACAATATACCAACAAAGTGTTAGGGGGATGGAGGAGTCTCTCTAGATTAAGTGTTTTCAAACTGAGGGTCTTGACCCCTTAGTGGTTAAAGAAATCGATTTAATGGCTGAGTTTTAAAAATAGAATAAAAAAGAAAATATCAGATTGCATTGCCATATGGTAAGGGATTAAGTATTATTTAGGGAAAACCTTATACCTTGTCACAATGTAAAAAAATATATATATATATATATACATATATATATATAATTTATTTATTTTTTTAACTGTGGATCGTAGTCAAAACTTATTTAAAAAAAAAACTAGAGTTGGTGATTGAGTGCCTAGCACAGAATAAGAGGGTAACATTCAGCATAGTATGTATTTAGGAAAAGTAAGCCTGGGTATAAATGTACTTTTTTGGAGTTGAGGGGGAAAGGAAGAAGAACTACCACAGTTGGGTGGGCTCTTAAATCATGCACAGGGGAGAAAAAGCTCAGAGCCCAAGTGCTGAGTCCAGAGTTCAGGGCTGGAGGTCTCAACAGACTGGGCTGGAGACTCAGGATACTGAAAAGCCTCTCACTAAATGGAGATTCAGCCTGAGTTCAGGTCTGTGATGGAATCCAGCTGGAGTTGATGTGGGCAGGCCTGCAGGGGGCCAACACCTAGCCAAGGTGTCACTGGGCATGGGCGAAGATTAAGGTGTTGATTTTAAGGTGCATTGAGCCCCAGTTGCAGGTGTAATTGGTTTTATTCAGTACTAGATTTTGAAGGAAAGACTTGAAGGGATGTGTCCAGAGTCCATTGGAAGTGGATGTAAAAATACTGGGAAACTGGAAATGGGAGCCTATTGAATTGTGGGGGATGCAATAGGCAATGGGGTGGGGATAAAGCAAGGGTCATACAGTGGGCTTAGAAAATCATCTCTATCACCTGTTTTTTTCTCAGATTACTTACTCCATAAAACAACTACATAGGGATGATACTGCAGTGCTGCTATATTGAATATTATCCAAGTAGAATAATGAGTATAAAAGTGTTATATCTGCCTTTTAGTTAGTATTTTCCTACTGAATCTTTTTCCATCCCTTTATTTTTAACTTTTTCCTTAACTTTTTTTTGAGATGGAGTTTTGCTCTGTCACCCAGGCTGGAGTGCAATGGCGCGATCTGCTCACTGCAGCCTCTGCCTCCCAGGTTCAAGCAATTCTACTGCCTCAGCCTCCCAAGTAGCTGGGATTGGATTACAGGCATGTGCCGCCATGCCTCACGAGTTTTTGTATTTTTAGTAGAAATGTGGTTTCATCATGTTGGCCAGGTTGGTCTTGAACTCCTGACCTCAGGTGATTGCCTGCCTTGGCCTCCCAAGGTGATGGGATTACAGGTATGAGTCACCGCTCCCAGCTGGCATTTTGTTCTATTTGTGTCTCTTGTAAATAGGATATAGGTATTTTTAATTAAAATATATCAAATTGTTAAACAGCTTTTTACTAGGAAGGTGAATAACTGTCAAGATCCAAAAAGTTTGAAGTAGCAATTACAAGAAAAAATTTAAATGCTAATTCTATAACTGGATGTATTAAAATTAATGATTTGCCAACTGGCTCAAAATACAACTTAGTAAATCTTAATCTGTGAAATTATGCTTTAGAGTAAATGACCGTAGAAAAAGGAGTATGGGGAACAAATAGTGCTATCAGATCATATTAAACCAATTCCAGAGCACTGGTGATTTGACATCCACCAACTATAACCATGAGGAAAAAATGATAAAAACATTTATTTTGTTTATTTATTTTTTGAGACAGAGTCTCGCTTTGTTGGCCAGGCTGGAGTGCAGTGACGCCATCTCGGGTCATTGCAACCTCCACCTCATGGGCTCAAGCGATTCTCCTGCCTCAGCCTCCAGAGCAGCTGGGATCACAGGCATCACACTCGGCTAATTTTTGTATTTTTAGTAGAGACAAGTTTTCACCATGTTGGCCAGGCTGATCTTGAACTCCTGACCTCAGGTGATCCACTTGCCTCAGTCTCCCAAAGTGCTGGGATTACAGGCATGAGCCACCACCACACATGGACAAAACATACATTTAAAAATCCTGTTACTTTTAAAATCCTTTGAGACTTTAGAAAAGGGTCAGAATTTAACTTGAAATGTTTTACTTTGTTTTTTGAAGGAATGTATAGACTGTAATTGATGGATTGCCTGTGGAATTAAATTGGGTACAGCCTCAAACCCCATCTTGACCTGGCCCTGTGACTCACTTCTGTTATCTCAGCACTTTGGGAGGCTGAGGTGGGCGGATTGTTTGAGCCAAGAGTTCGAGACCCGCCAGGGCAAAATAGTGAGACTCCTGTCTCTACAAAAAATAAAAAAAGAAGACAAGGAAGCGATTTGGGTTTTTCCACTCTTTTAACTTTTAATTTTATTTATTTTTTTTTGTTTTCTTTTTTTTCCACAAAACTGGTTCAGAAGAAATTTTTATTATCTATAACTATAGATAATAAAATACATATTTATATATAATAAAGATATATATTATATATAATAACATTTTGTATCATATATCATTATATATATGATTATATCATATATATATTTGAGACAGGGTCTTCCTCTGTCTTTCAGGCTAGAATGTAGTGATGCAATCATGGTTCACTGCAGCCTTGACCTCCCCAGCTCAAGCAATCCTCCCACCTCAACCTCCCAAATAGGTGGGACTACAGGCACACCACCACAACCAACTAATTTTTTTTAAATTTTATTTATTTATTTTTTTTAGAGATGAGGCTCAGTATGTTGCCCAGGCTGGTTTCAAGCTTCTAGACTCAAGCAATTCTCCTGCCTTGGCCTCCCAAAGTGTGGGAATTACATACATAAGCCACTGCACCCAGCCACTCTTTGACTTCTCTAGAAGAAAAATTATGTTTTTAAAAGACAGATTATAGAAGAAGTGACTGATACTGCAATGAATATCCTAGCATGCTGCATGACAAAGGTAAGTTCATGATGTTCATGATGAGGGTGGGAGGATATTCAGCTGGAAGGGGCATGGCTGTGGGTATGGGAAGCCAACTAGTCAGAATGGACACCAGCCACAGGGCTGGAGAAAGGTCCTGAAGCCCTCCTACAGTACTATGTATTAATGTTTTAGTGTGTGTTTCTTGAGGATCTCTAGAGGGGCTGGACAGCAGCAGGGCTCTTAGGGGATCAGGTTAGAGGCCATTTCCTAACCAGTATAAGAGATGGTATTTCAAGACAACAATCTAGGTGCTAGGGATGCTTATCGCTTCTAGGGTGATCAATATTTTTAGGCCTTTTCAATAGACAGGCCTTGGAAATGTATATCTAGTTTTTAAAGATAAAGCATCTCATAAATTTGTGCAGGCACACACTTTCAATTCAAATTCAGCATTTTTACTTACCTTCTTCTTTATCACATTTATATCTTCTTTCTTTTACACCAAGAATCCTGATTCTCAAGAACACAGGGGATGAGAGAATTAGAATAACTCATAGTTTCGATGCTATTAGCAACACTAACAGTACCACCACTGTTGTGTTTACTGAAAACAGCTAATTTTTTTGCCTATGCTGTCTCCATTTCCCCTGCTTAAAAGCATATGTTCTTTAACTACACTAAACAGAGCATGTAGCCATTACATGCTATACTCTCTCTTTCTATGCTCATTTGTCTTAGTTCTGTAAGTAATTATGTATGTAATTTTTTTTTTTTTTTTTTTAGAGACAGAGTTTCTCCATGTTGGTCAGGCTGGTCTCCAATTCCCGACCTCAGGTGGTCCGCCCGCCTCGGCCTCCCAAAGTGCTGGGATTACAGGCATGAGCCACCTCGGCCGGCCGGCCCATTCTTTAATATATTCCTGAGGAAAGGCACATGACAACATATTTCCTGATAGCAGATTGTTTGTGTCCTTTATATTTGAGTCCATTTTGCTAGATATAAAATCCTTGGCTTTACTCTCAAGCAGGCTTTCTATAGGTAGAGACAAGATGTCTACCAGTGGCTCCAGAATTGTACCCTTCTAGCTTAATAACCCCGGAAGACAGAGAGTTTTGCTTTTCAAATAATTCCAGCAAGTCTTGGGATGAATTCTGATTGGACTCTCTTGAGTCATGTTTTCATCTTGAAGCCAATCACTATTGTCAAGTGGATGAAATGCAAAGATGAAGGCATGAACTGCACATTCATCCTGGATCTAAGGAGTGGAATAGCCCCATCCAAGCCAAATGGATCAAGAGTGGGAAGGGATGGATTCCCCAGGGACTATCTGTGTGCTATCAGTAGAAGAGGCAGGAATCGAGGTTAGAAAGGCAAAAGCAATTGGTAGATATCCACTATAGTTTCACGTGTATGGATAGATTTTCCTCAAATTATTTGCCAGTTGTTTCAGGGATGAATCCTTCATCTGTCCAACTAGGAATGGAACTGCCATAAAGGCCTACTTTTGTGATTGTAGCAACACCTAACAAGAGGCCAGATATTTACTCAGTTGTGCAAAGCTACCACAACACCCCATGACTTAGAGGAATCTGGTCTAACATTGTAGTAGTATGAATTCTGTGGCCAGATGTATTGTCATGATCAGTTATTAGGAAAAATACTTAACTGAAAAGGCATTGTCAGACATACCATTTGACAACAAATATGTGAAACAAGGAGACGAACAAATAGAAAAACACATTAAGAGAAGGCTCTGACCTTTTGAAATATAATCAGAAGTAGAATTTGCTTTTAATGCTGCAAATGGAAACTTATAATGATAGAATTGGTTAAAATTACAAATTAAATCTAGATAAAATTCCATTTCAAGCAGCAGAAGAAGAGAATGTTATGTGTCACTATCAAATGCAACAAATACATTTGGCAAAAGAATCTTTTGAAGTCGGGGTCTTGAAAAAGTCCATTTTCACGGACTGGGTTCCAATTGGGTATCAATATTTTAGATGATAGAAATTAAGTAGCAATTACTCTATTAAGATGGGGAGGGGCTAGGTCTTTCACAGATAAAGCATTTAGATAGCAGAATACAAAGTCATTTTTTAAAATTCTAGCATTTATTGCATGCATTTTCCCTTCTGATTTTCCGTGTTGCTTGGGCTTGAGCTATAGAATGACTGAACCCTGACTTTTTCCAGTGATTTCTTACTGGATCTCCCTTAGTAGCAATGGGAAGCAGTTACATTAAAATTAAAACATTCTTTAAAAATATAAGATGTGGAGCAGGAACCCGCACCCAGGAACAGAGCCCTTTGCTCCTCCCTCAGAATGAATGGAGACCAGAAATCAGATGTTTATGCCCAAGAAAAGCAGGATTTCATTCAGCACTTCTCATCATTAGCGTGCTGACTAAGGATGAGATGGGGTACCCAGAGACAGGAGATGCTATTGCCTGGCTCAAGGAGGTCCTGGAGTACAATGCCATTGGAGGCAAGTATCACCAGGGTTTGACGGTGCTAGTAGTGTTCCGGGAGCTGGTGGAGCCAGGGAAACAGGTTGCTGATAGTCTCCAAGGGGCCCTGACTGTGGGCTGATGTGTGGAACTGCTGTAAGCTTTCTTCCTAGTAGCAGATGACATCATGGATTCCTCCTCACCTGCTGGGGAAAGATCTGATCTGCTGGTATCAGAAGCCAGGGGTGGGTTTGGATGCCATCAATGATGCTATCCTTCTGGAAGCATGTATCTACTGCCAGCTGAAGCTCTACTGCCGGGAGCAGCCCTCTTACTTGAACCTGATCGAGCTCTTCCTGCAGAGTTCCTATCAGACTGAGATTGGGCAGACCCTGGACCTCCCCACAGCCCCCCAGAGCAATGCGGATCTCGGCAGATTCACTGAAAAGAGGTACAAATCTATTGTCAAGTACAAGATGGCTTTCCACTCCTACCTTCCTGTAGCTGCAGCCACGTACATGGCGGGAATTGATTGTGAGAAGGAGCATGCCAATGCCAGGAAGATCCTGCCGGAGATGGGAGAGTTCTTTCAGATTCAGGATGATTACCTTGACCTCTTTTGGGACCCCAGTGTGACTGGCAGAGTTGGCACTGACATCCAGGACAACAAATGCAGCTGGCTCGTAGTTCAGTGTCTGCAACAGGCCACTCCAGAACAGTACAGATCCTGAAGGAAAATTATGGGCAGAAAGAGGCTGAGAAGGTGGCCCAGGTGAAGGCATTACATGAGGAGCTGGATCTGCGGGTTGTGTTCTTGAAGTATGGGGAAGACAGTTACAACCACATTATGGGTCTCACTGAACAGTACACAGCACCCCTGCCTCCAGCTATCTTTCTGGGGCTTGTGCACAAAATCTACAAGTGGAAAAAGTGACCTAGAGACTGCAAGGGCGGGAAGAGGAGGCTCTCAACAAATAAATTATTGTATAATCTTAAAAAAAATACATATATATATATATATATATATATATATGATGTGTACTTATAAAATAATGTAGCACAAGAAAAAGTGACCTAAGATTGCTTCTGAAAAAATAATTAAAGGAAACAAGTTCATTATTGATAATGGTTTGGATTTACGTGACTGCCCAAATCTCAGGTCAAATTGTAATCCCCAATGTTGAAGGAGGGGCCTCATGGGAGGTGACTGGATCATGGGGGCAGATTTCCCCCTTGCTGTTCTCATGATAGTGAGTGACCTCTCACGAGATATGATTGTTCTTTATATTTTTTAAAATAGAGACGAGTTTTAACGTCTTGCCCAGGCTAGTCTTGAACTCCTGGCCTCAAGCAATCCACCAGCCTGGGCCTCCCAAAGTGCTGGGATTGCAGGCATGAGCCACTGCACCTGAGATCTGGTTGTTTATAAGTGTGTAGCACCTCCCTCTTCTCTCTCTCTCTTATATTCTGTCAGTAAAAGCTAAATATTGATTCTGTTTTTCTCTTTACCCCTTTTTAATCTTCATACCACTCATTTAAAACAATCAGATAACTGGATTTCTCAGTTTATGAAGCACAGTAGATTTTTGTCAAGGGAGCATAACTTTCCACAAACTCAAATAATGTATCCCCTCAAGATGCCGTTGAATATGCCTAAAGCTTTAATTATAAGGCACTTTCAGACTTCTCATGTCAAGTTCAGGTTGAATTGGAATTTGTTAACATGTAAGAAAATGCAGTAATTTATATACACACACACCAATTTAGACACTCCAGATCTATTCCTGATGGACCAAAAAAGTACTGAAAGATAATTTTGGCTCTATAAAAGTGTTCCAGAATATATGATTATTGTAATTTTGCTCTATTCCAATTTTTCCTTAGATTTTTGCCCTTCACACACAAATACATACTTCTTCAATTTTTCCCCATTTCTCAAAAATCCAAGGATTCTGTATGTGTGGTACAGCTTGTCCCTGGATTTTCTGACTTTTCATTTTTGCATAATACTTTAGTATCCATGAATACATTTCTCTAGCAGTTGAAGATTACTAAACTTTTCTTCCCTGAGCAGTGTAGAGAAAATCTCTTTAGTCCAACAGGAACATAAACAATTAGGCTTTTATTAGGTAGAGCATGGAAAATTCATTATGTTCAGTAAGTGTTTGATTCCATCAATTAGGTACTTTTAAAGACCTTTCATGCTAGTCACTGGTCCACTTGGGAAATATGACAGTTCATATCATTACCATCATAGAAATGTCTGCTGCTAAATGTCTCAGATCAAATGACTCATCACTCTCCACACCAGTGATTTCCAACTTTAACTTCTCAAATCTCTGACCACCCCCTCTTACCCTCTCACTGGCAATAGCTAACCTCACCTCCTACGTTGTAGAGGAAATAGAAGCCCCATCTTCTCAATATAAAACGTATAAGCCTACCTTTCCTCCTTCCTGTTGTTACAATAGAGAATTTATACTGATTGCTCTTTAATGTTAACCCCTTCTTCCTGGTTTGGAGTCCATTACCTCCCTGCTTCTAAGAAGCACTACTTTATCAGTTACCTTTTTCTGCTCTTGTACATTCAGTCTCTCCCCACCTACCTTGATTAGATCCTCTGAATTGAGCTCTCAACACATTCAAGTCATTCCCATTTTTATTTTTATTTATTTGTTATTTATTTTTTGAGACAGTCTCACTCTTGCTGCCCAGGCTGGAGTGCAATGGCGCTATCTCAGCTCACTGCAACCTCCACCTTCTAGATTCAAGTGATTCTTCTGCCTCAGCCTCCCAAGTAGCTGAGATTACAGGCACCCACCACAATGCCAGCTAATTTTTCTATTTTTAGTAGAGACGGGGTTTCACCATGTTGGCCAGGCTGGTCTCAAACTCCACCCACCTTGGCCTCCCAAAGTGCTGGGATTACAAGCAAGAGCCACCACACCCAGCCTCATACCCATTTTTAAAGAAATCTCTCAGTCCCACATCCCCTTCCAAAGATCATCTCATCTCTCTCCTTCCCTTTATGGATACACTTTTTGAATGTGTGATTTGTATTTGCTGTGTAGCTGCTATAGTTATATTCCCCAAATCTACCTCCCCATCTTTCTAACAAAAACTGATTTATGGAAGGGGAGCAGCAATGGGTCCAGCTAAAGAGCTGCATTTCCCAGCCTCCCTTGCAGCTAGGAGTGGCCATGTGACACAGTGATTTGTGAGCTGAAGTCATCTGGGAATTTATAGCAAATGTTTGCTTTCCTGAAATGGCACCAGACCTTTCCCCCTTGATGTTTCTTCTTTTTCCTATATGAAACACTGAGTTGAGAATTAGCAGCCTTCTTGCACTCACAATGGGAAAAAAAAGCCAATACTAAGGATGACATTGCAGAAAGATGAAGGATTCTAGAACATTGATGACATTATGGAGCCACTGCACCAGCCTGAACTGTCAACCTCTGTCATTCTTGTTATGTGAGAGAAATAACCCAATATAGTTAAGCTATCTTCAGCAGATCCCATTACATGTGGCCAAATGCAATTCCTAATCAATGCTCTTGATCCTTACATTTCCTCAGCTTCCATTCACTCTCAAGCCATGCCATTCTGGCTTCTGGCTGGTCATTCCACTGAGCTCACCAAGGACCTACATGTTGTGAAATCCAGGGGACATTTTTCAGCTCTCGTATTAACCTCTGACTCTGCTGTCCGTGTACTTCTTCTTGAAACCACCTCCTCCCGTTCACCTCTTGCTGCTCCCTCTCTGTCTCCTCCACAAGTTCATCTTCCTCTTCCAGCCACACTAACTGTCTTGCAGCCTCTAGGACATACCATGGCCTTTGCCACATGCTGTTCCCTCTGTCCATCATGCTCTCTTCTCCCTCCCTTTGCCTAGCTAACTCTTCCTCATCCTTCAGTTCTCCATTGATTCTCAGTGTCCTCAGGGAAGCCTCCCTTGACCTCATTGTGAGATCACATTACCTTGTTATATACTCCTTCACAGCTCTTAACACAGGTGCAACTGTACCTTCTCTTGCATGGCTCCTTGAGTATGTCATCTCTTCCCTCAGACAGTAAATGCTATGAAGTGAGGGACAAGTCTATTTTTGCTCTTTTTTGTATTCCCAAACCCACATAATATGTGCTCAATAATTATTTCATAAACGAGTAAATAGATCAATGTGTAATTATATAGTGATCTACTTGCTTACTTGTTTATTATCTGTCTTTCTCCATGACAGAAGGAAACAAAACTATTTTGTACATACAGTTCTAACACATCGCACATGGCACACAGCAGGAAACATTTTAATTTTTGAATAAATGAATGAGGAGGATTCCAAAGGAGACAATATAGTAGTTCTACCCATATTATGTCAGTGTTTTGAGGTTTTTATTTTTATTTTTTTACTAACTTTTGATACAGTTTCTGGTTACAATAGAGCACCAAATACCTTTACTGTCCATAGAGAAGAGTCATTTGGAAAATGTTACTGACTAGCTTGTTCTCACAATATGTTATGTATAAAATAGACTAAGAAGATCTTGAATATATACACTTCTCCCTTTCTTCATTGCTACCAACCTGCTTGAAATTACTATCATATTTCCCTTGGACTACATTGAGCCACACATCTTTCCTTAAGTGTGATTTATTAAAGTATATATAAACTTGGATGGCTCAGAGTTTTGATTGAATCTTAAAGCCAAGGATCATATCTATTTATATTATTCCCAAAGAAAACTAAACACATATAGGTGCATCAGTCGTTTTTTATTTTGTTGTAACAGATTATTTCTGTTCTGCATTTGACAACATATTTAGCTCAGTTAAAGAAAGTAAGTATTTTTAAAGAGCAACAAATTTTTGGTTTCAAATGACCAAACTGAAAATATTCAGTTAAGATAAAACATCAGTCACGGCCAGGTGCAGTGGCTCACGCCTGTAATCCCAGCACTTTGGAAGGCCAAGGCGGGTGGATCACTTGAGGTCAGGAGTTCAAGATCAGCCTGTCCAACATGGCGAAACCCCATCTTTACTTAAAATACAAAATTAGCTGGGCATGGTGGTGCATGCTTGTAATTCCAGCTACTCGGGAGGCTGAGGCAGGAGAATCGCCTGAACCTGGGAGACGGAGGTTGTAGTGAGCCAAGATCGTGCCACTGCACTCCAGCCTGGGCAACAAGAGCAAAACTCCATCTCAAAACACACACACACACACACACACACACAAAAACATCAGTCACCAGGTGTGGTGGCTCATGCTTATAATCCCAGCACTTTGGGAAGGTGAGATGGAAGGGTTGCTTGAGGCCAGGAGTTCAAGACCAGCCTGGGCAACATAGTGAGACCCTC
>PVKP010016438.1:0-30550 GCA_004027715.1 Plecturocebus donacophilus
GCATAGAATCCAAGCCGCCGGCCCTCCACCAGGGTCAGGTTGACCAGTTGACCATCCACCTTGAGCAGCTCCATGCAGCCATGGAATGCCGTCTGGTTGGAGTGGCAGTCCCATCGACTGGCTGGCTTGGGACAACCTGGAGCAACCACCCCTGTGAGACCCTCCCCAGGGGAGACCGCAAAGACCCTCCCCCAGGGAGATGCCAATGGGGAGCCAGATATAAAGGAAGAAATGGGGCTAGGACCAAAGTATAGACTATGGCAATGGCCTTCCACTTCCGAGGCCCCAGAGGGGAAGGAGGGCTTGATCCCTCCAAAATTGTCTATGTGGCCCCATCTGGGTGGACTTAGATGAAGCCTTCCCACCCAGAAACAGAGGTCTGGTCAGGTTGGCCCCCACTTACCCCCAAAGAAGTATGAGGTCCCTGTCCGGATCAGCAGTGGGTATGAGACCCTGACCTCTGCCCCCTCCACATCATCAATGCTGATGACTGCATGGTTTTCCTGCGCCACAAAATTCACTTCGTGCCAAAAGCCGTCGTTCAGTCGGTACCCTGGACAAGAATGCATGATGGTGTGGGTGGAGGGAAGCAGCAACTAGCCTAGAAGAATGTCCTGAGTGGGGAAGCCGCAGCCCCACTGTGTCCCCGTAGCAGCCTGTGTGCCCCCGTGATTACACTTCTTACACCCAGTGGAGATCTCTCTGAATGTCTCTTCATTATCCACGACCCAGCAACTGCCACAGCGTCTGCACAGTTATGAGTAACGAAATCTCCAGGGGCCCTCTGGAACCGGAAAATACCAGGACTCCCAGGCTTCCCCCTTCTCCAAGAATCCTCAGCCTCTGAGATCCGCCTCCTCACTGCCTCCAGCCACTCCCACCTTTCCCACTACCCTGGGACCTCCTGCCCTGCCCCCTTCACTCCCTCTCCCCTCTCCAGAATGTAAAGGCCTCTGTCCAGGCCTACAACTTTCCCGGGCTCCTCTGCCCTTCTTTTCTCTGCTTGTGCCTCCCCCGAAACGCCCTCACCAGCAGCGAACTGAAGCTTCTTTCGGCCGCTCTGCGCGATGGACACGTTGACCTGCCCTTCGCTGAGCATCAGCTCCACATGCCCCAGCCCGTCTCCCAGGCGGGAGAAAAGGAGAAGCCCGGTGAGGTCCCAAGTGCGGAAGCGAAATGAAACTGCCAGGCGACCGCGACGCGGGAAACCGGGCACTTGCACGAAGTTGTGAGGGCCTCCGAAGTTGATGGGGTGCGGTACCGGGTCCAGGCAACGAAACGCCACCTTACCCTAGGGGCAAAAAGTGATGACGCATCAACACCCGCGAGCCGCCTCTGCCTCCGCTGGGAATTGTTTTCACACTGGTCTAAGACCCTGGTCACCGCCCTCCCTCGGTGTTGGCAGGGTGAGATCTCCAACCATGACACGACCCCCTTCCCCTCCAAGCTCGTCCATCTGTGGAGGGGCCTCCAACCCAGTCGGCCCTTGGGACTCTGCTCGCTTGCTCTCGCTGGTCTCCACCATCAGCAGCGCGACCACTTCTTTCCTTCCAGTATCGAGGGGCAATTTCGGGCCACAGACATGGCTCCTGTCAGCTTCCCGACAGAGCTCCAGAGTCGGAGAGGGGGTAAGGGGAGCATATCAAAGAAGCCATCGGTTCGAGTCCCTACTCAGCCACTGCGCAGTTGCGCGACCCCTGGTCAAACCACTCCCTGTGTCTGCGCCTTACGTTGCTTATCTATGAATTAAGCAGGTGATTGGACCCGCCCACGGCTTCTTAAGCGGTAGGCTGCGTGGCTCGCGCACCTCAAGTGAGACCCGCCCCCGCGCCCAATTTGAGCATTTGGCTGGGGATAGAGGGATCCTCGGCTTTTATCTGATGCCCATTATCTCTTTCCGTTCCACCTCTTTGCTTTCCACGAGGCTTTGGTAACCTGTCCTCCCAGACCCCCTGCCCACTGGCCTCGAAGGTGATCCGGGAATGGCGCCGCACGGCCAGGTCTGCGATGTTGACGCGGTTGAAGATTACGTTTTCTATGCAGCCGCGGAAGTTATGCCGATAGGCGAGGTTCTTACGCGCGGCGCCCACCAGACCTCCGATGAACATCTGCAGGAGGGGTGGGGCATGAGGCCTCTCGAGCACAGGAGCGCGCCTGCCTTTCTCGCGCGTCCCCGCCGGACGCTTTCCCCAGCGCCAGGTGGGGCTTTGTAAAAGACTTGAAACACATTTCCCCAGTGTCGGTACTAAAGCTTGCTAGGCCTTTCAGGGCTGGAGTTCGAGCTCTGACTCCCAACACAAATCAGCTGCACGCCCTTGGGCAAGTCAATTAGCCTGTCTGCCATTCTTCTCTGCAGCCGGGGCCAGGGTCTTTAACAAACTCCAAAAAGTTGTGGGAGGATCTAAGGGGACAATTTTTCTGCCTTACCTAGTCCCCAAAATCTGGATTTCCAAACCCCATCTCATTAGTTCTGAAATGGTGCCTGGGAGTCTACATGCTAACAGCAACAACACCCACAAAAACAAACAAACAAAAACAGGCCTTTTTCTGGTGAGCAGCAAGTTTGCCAAGGGCTACTAGAATATTCGGGAATTGGAATTCGAGGTCTTTAAAAAAAAAAAAAACTTAAATAGAGGTGCGATGTCATTGTGTTGTCCAGGTCAGTCTTGAACACCTGGCCTCAAGCAATCTTCCCATCTCAACCTCCCAAAGTGCTGGGATTACAGGCATGAGCCACCACCCCCAACCTGAATGTGAGGTCTTACCTCAGAAAGAAAGAGAGAGAGGAGAGAGAGACAGAGAGACAGAAAGAGAGAGACTGTCCTCTACTCACTCATCCAGCACCCCATCCCCTCTCAACGAAATGGCATCTCCCGAATCTCTCACCTCATTGTCCAGATTCAGCCTCTCGAAGTCTCCATTGAGAATAAAGCGCTGCACATAGCCGTCCAAGGTGAAATTTACGTCTCGGCCAAATCGGTCCACCCGCACGTAGTGCCAGTGCTGGTCATTGAGGACGCCGCCAGCGCTCACCGTGGTGTGACCTGGTCTTGGCTGGATGGGGCTGCTGCCTGAGGGAGGGGCAGGACAGAGTGAGACCTCAAGCCCGGAGAACTCCAGGGAGTCCCAGCTCCTAGGCAGAACACAAAGCCCAGGGCAACCAGGGAGAGTGGCCGAATAGAGCAACAGTCATTGGCGGGTGTTTGACAGGGTAAGCCATTTAGCCTCTGTTTCCTGTCTGTAAAACTTGGAACACATGAGCTGCTTCTATCTCATCCTGGGGTGTTGCAAAGCTAATGAGATACAATGTGTGTGTGTGTGTGTGTGTGTGGTGTGCGTGTATGCATATGTATGGGTTTACGAGGGACCTGAGGCTGGGGAAGTGCCCCATCCAAGGTCACAGCGCTGAGTAGTGGCAGAGCTGAGACTGGAATCCAGTTCTCCGGACTCCGACTCCAGTGTTTTGCTAGCACCAAATGCAGCAAGAAAGGGGCAGTTTGGTCCGGGCCTTAGAGAAATAGAAGACCAGGCCGGGCGTGGTGGCTCACGCCTGTAATCCAAGCACTTTGGAGGCCAAGGCGGGCGGATCACCTGAGGTCAGGAGTTCAAGACCAGCCTGATCAACACGGTGAAACCCCGTCTTAAAAAAAAAAAAAAAGAAGTGGAAGACCAGGCGTGAGCGCGGCTGCGCGGAGGAGTGCCGCGAGGAGCGCGGTGACAGAGCGTCAGGGGTTGGCCCTCGCATCGCACCCGGTCACCGAGCTCACCCAGACTCATGTGCAGCAGCAGGTGTGCCCCCTCCAGTTCCAGCGTCACGTAGTCGCCTTGGGCGCCCTCGGCGTGCAGCAGAAGCCCGTCCTTCTCCTCGGTCTTGAAGCTGAAGGCGAACACGTCCCACAGGCTTCGGCTGACCCCTCGCGGGAAGCGGTACGAGATAGCATCGTCGCCGTCGAAATAGAGTATGTCGGACTCTGCGGAAAGGACCGTGGGTGGGCCGGGGGCTGGGGAGACTGTCTGTCTCCCGGGCCTCCTCCGCGCTCTCTGCACGCTTACTGTATGGGCAGCCGTAGAGACCGAGCCTCAGGCCGATCTTGCCACGTGGGTTCCAGGCCAGGGGCACGATGCGGATGTAACGCGCGGTGAAGTGGTAGTGCAGGTCGTGGCGCACCACCGCCGACTCGTTCACGTTACCAAAGAAAGTCTGCGGGGGTGGGCGAGAGGAGTACTAACCACCTCCCACCTTCTGCTCCTTTCTCCATAGCCTCCCAGCCCCCAACTTTCATACCCAGCCAATCTCGACTTCTGGAAAGTAAACACTCCTCGATCTCCCCTGCTGGGTGGCTTTGCCCCCAGTTTCCCTAAGGTGTCCTCTCCCACCATCCTATTATTGCTTCAAACCTGAAATCAAATGTCGCCTCCTTAGAACGCGCTGCCAGTTTTTACCCTAAAGTATGTTAAATCTTGTGAACCGAGTGTTTCACGCACGTCCTAAGCTGACAGTCCCTCTGGAGACACTCACTGCTCCTCATCGGTGCCCTCACCCCCGCCCCCTCCATTTTCCCTGAGGCTGGTGCCCAGCCCGGAGCCTGGAGCAGAGGAAGCTCCCCAAGTGTTCCCGCCTTGGCGTCCAGAGTACCGAGTTGTGGCCTCGCTGGTAGAACGGTGTCCAGCTGTCCACTCGGTCGCCGTAGAGCAGCATGTAACGTGTGACCCAGTCCCAAGAATTAAAGGAGCCCTGTGTGGCCACGGCCCGGATCCGGTGCTTCTTCATTAAGTCTATCTGGAGCCAGGGATTCGGATCCCCAATCCGTGGTGACCACCCGCTTATGCCTATAGAAGGGGCAGGAGCTTTAACCGGGTACCCCTCTCCCTGAAGCCCTCCGGAGTCCCCCACCCTGCGGAGATTCGCTGTCGGTTCGCAGCTGTTGCTCCGCGGAGCTCACCGTGCAGCCTGGCGAATCGCGGCGCAGTGAAGAGACTGTAGTATGAGGAGGCACCCAGGGAGCGTGCATACAGGGGACCCACCAGCTCCTCGTCGCAGCCGTCTAGGGTAAAGAAACTGACAAGTTAGTCAGCTCTGGCCCCTCCCAAGCCCTTCCAAAGGCCGGCCCACTGAGCAACCGAAGCTCCGAATTATCTGCCCCCAAACCCCACCCCCAGAGACACACTACCTTAAAGTCATCTATTCAATCCTGGCTGCAGCAACAGCTGCATGCTCAGAGGAGGCTGCCTTCTCCTTCTAGGGAAACCCCTAGGCTACACCTATAGGCCCAAGGCCAGACCCTCCCTAGCTAGCCCAGTACCTGCCCTGGTTTAGTACTTCCCTGAACTCAATCCTAAACATCAGCATCTCCCAGAACCTGAGTCAGCCCAAGACACCAATCCAGCTCGAACCCTAGCCTCAATCCCCACTCCACCCCCAAAACCTGCACCATCCCCAAATACAGGCCTTGCACCCAACCTCAGCCAGTCCTAGGACCATCAACAGCTCCATGTCCAGCCTTAGCATCAGTCAGGAACACCAACTCCTGCTTGGATCCCAGCCACAAAACCCAGCCCCAGCCACAAACCCCAGCCCTAGCCACAAAACCTAGCTCTTGGCTGGCTCCAAAGTCCAGCCTCAAGCCCTGGCAAAACCTTAATCCTAGTCTCGGTCACCAGTACTACACCCTAGCCTCCCAACCCTAGCCTCAAACCCAGGCACAAGTTCCTGCTTGGATCCCATCCCCAAATCCCTGCCCGGCCGATTTCATCCTCGCCCCGGAGCCCAGCCCCAGCCCCGGGCGCGCGCGGCAGCCTCAGAGCTGCAATGCGGAGCGCGGGGGAGAGGCAGGAAAAGATGAGAGCCAGCGGGCGCGCGCCAGCCAGCCGGGAAGGATCCGCGACCACCCAGCCGCAATGCGGTGCGGGGCCGCCCTGCAGGCTCAAGACTCCTGGGCCCAACCCCATCTGCCTCCGAGCCCAACACTCACAGTAGCCCCAGCCCTCGGCTCCTGAGACCGCGGCGAGCAGAATGCAGAAGAGCCGGAGACGCATCGTGCAGGGCTGACGGTCCCGACAGCCGCCTCCCTGTGCCCGGCTCCAGCTAGGGCTCGAGTTCTGACTTGGGCTCCAAGCTCTCCTCCTGGGATTTGCAGCAGACCGCTCTCTCCTCCTCACCCACCCCAGCCCTCCTCCCTCTCTCCTTTCGCCCCCAAGCGCGCTCTCTCTCTCTCTCTCTCTCTCTCTCTCTCTCTCTGTCGTTCCTGGTCCTCCTGGTCCTCCGCTCTTCTCTATCCTCTCCTTTCCACCCTCTCTCCTCTCACCTCCCCCTTTCCCCAGCCTCTCTCTCCTGGCACGCGCCGGTTTCCCGGACCCCGCGCAAGCGCGTGCCTCAGCCCTGCTGCGAAAGGGCGGGGGTAGAGAGCCTCTAGCGACCGGGAAACCCCAAGTAACCCAAGGCTGGCCGGGACTAAGGCCACAAGGGTGAGGACGGGGAAGCAAAGCCCAGAAGCATCCTGACAATTTCAAGAAAAGGGAAGTAAGTGGTGGAGGGGGCAGTGCCTGAAAATGGAATGAAGGGTAAGTAAAAGAATCTAACATTTTCTGAAGGCAAATTATACTCCAGGAGTGTCACTGGGCACTCTCTGGGCACTGTGAATTTAACATTTTTGCCTTACTCCACTTTGCAGATTAAAAACCTCAGACTCAGAGAGGTCAAGAAATTTAGTCAATATCACACAGCAAATCATTATATTCCTAAACCCATTTTTTCTCCACTGGTACATTAAAGAGAGTGCATTCTTTTTTCTCTTTCTCTCTCTCTATTTTTTAAAATAAATTCTAGATCCTGCACAAGACAGTTAAAGTCTTTTGGAGGAGGTAGAATGGGAAAGTGAGCAGGCAGACCCTAATCCCCACCTCCCTCTTGGCCCCTCTCCCCGCCCCTTCCTTCCTGTCCTGCTAGAAGTTTAACTTCTACCCCCTGTGGCTACACCTCAGAAACCCGTGTAGCCAGAGATGGGGACGGAGGCCACAGAGCAGGTGGGAGTGGGGGCAGGGATGGGGAGAAGGGTTACAGAGAGGGAGGAAACAGGGAAGGGATGGGATTCCCCCCCACCCAGCAATCGGCCTTTGCCATCCTATGGCCTATTCAGAATTCTTGGCGTTATCTCAAACTAGGGGTCCTGCAGATAGATGGGGCTGGTGGTGTGAGGCTAGGGGTCGTGGGACAGGGACTGGGGCTGAAGGGAAAGGCGGGTTGAAGCTAGAGGTCCCGGGTCCCACCTGGGCCCTGAAAACCTGAGCCCCAACCCTGGATATCCCCTTGGCATGAGTGGTTCGGTGTGCTGGTATTGGAGGTAGAGGGAAGGTGGGTACGGAAGAGAAAGAGGACAAACAGAAACCAACCCACTCCAGGGGGAGGTTGGAGTCCAGGGCTCAGGTCTGAGGCAAAGCCTGCCTATGGGCATCCTTCCAGGAGAGGGCGCTGCAAAGCGAACTGAAGCTCTAGGATTTATTAATAATACAAACTTTGGGCTGGGCGTGGTGTCTCACACCTGTAATCCCAGCCCTCCCGAAGCGGGAGGATCACCTGAGGTCAGGAGTTTGAGAACATCCTGACCAACATAGTGAAACCCGGTCTCTACTAAAAATACAAAAATTAGGCGGGTGTGGTGGTGCACACCTGTAGTCCCAGCTACTCAGGAGGCTGAGGTGGGAGAATCTTTTGAACCTGGGAAGCAAAGATTGCAGTGAGCCGAAATTGCACCACTGCACTCCAACCTGGGCGACAGAGCAAGACTGCCTCCAAAAATAATAATAATACAAACTTTGTATTATGGTCTTTGGAGAACACAGGTTCTCCTCATCTATTATCTTCCATATTGCCATCTTCACAGCAACCTTGAGAGGTGGGCTGGTCAGGATTTATAATAATCTCAACATTACATGTTAGGTAACTGAAGTCCAGAAAGAGCAAGTGGCTTGCTCAAGGTCACCCAGGAAACTGGAAGCAGAGGTAGGAGGGGTGCAAGGGAAACCAAGGTCTGCTGAAGGGGTACTAGGAAGAGTCTGCAGAAGAGTTTATGTTTTCTCCCCGTGTACTGTTACATCTGGCCACACAGGAGCTCTCAGCTTGGGAGGCATGTGTGGGAGGGGAAGCCGTGTGGTCAGATGTGTCTCATAAGATCCTGCCTCTCTTTTGACCCTCCCAGGTTTCCTGGGACCTCTACTCTGGGGATGAAGAGGAGGCATACTCTGCTGAGCCGCTGCCGGAGCTTTGCTACAAGGCCGATGTCCAGGCCTTCAGCCGGGCCTTCCAACCCAGTGTCTCCCTGACCGTGGCTGCGCTGGGTCTGGCTGGCAATGGCCTGGTCCTGGCCACCCATCTGGCAGCCCGACGCGCAGCGCGCTCGCCCACCTCCGCCCACCTGTTCCAGCTGGCCCTGGCCGACCTCCTGCTGGCCCTGACCCTGCCCTTCGCGGCAGCAGGGGCTCTTCAAGGCTGGAGTCTGGGAAGTGCCACCTGCCGCACCATCTCTGGCCTCTACTCGGCTTCCTTCCACGCTGGCTTCCTCTTCCTGGCCTGTATCAGCGCCGACCGCTACGTGGCCATCGCGCGAGCGCTCCCAGGCGGGCCGCGGCCCACCACTCCCGGCCGCAAACACTTGGTCTCAGTCACCGTGTGGCTGCTGTCGCTGCTCCTGGCGCTGCCAGCGCTCCTCTTCAGCCGGGACGGGCAGCGGGAAGGCCAACGACGCTGTCGCCTCGTCTTCCCCGAGGGCCTCACGCAGACGGTGAAGGGGGCGAGCGCCGTGGCGCAAGTGGTCCTGGGCTTCGCGCTGCCGCTGGGCGTCATGGTGGCCTGCTACACGCTCCTGGGCCGCACGCTGCTGGCCGCCAGGGGGCCCGAGCGCCGGCGTGCGCTGCGCGTTGTGGTGGCCCTGGTGGCAGCCTTCGTGGTGCTGCAGCTGCCCTACAGCCTCGCCCTGCTGCTGGATACAGCCGATCTACTGGCTGCGCGCGAGCGGAGCTGCCCTGCCAGCAAGCGCAAGGATCTGGCACTGCTGGTGACCAGCGGCTTGGCCCTCGCCCGCTGCGGCCTCAATCCTGTGCTCTACGCCTTCCTGGGCCTGCGCTTCCGCCAGGACCTGCAGAGGCTGCTACGGGGTGGGGGCTGCAGCTCACGGCCTCATCCCCGCCGCGGCTGCCCCCGCGGGCCCCGCCTTTCTTCCTGCTCAGCTCCCACGGAGACCCACAGTCTCTCCTGGGACAACTAGGGCTGCGAATCCAGAGAAAGGGGCAGGCTGAAGGTCGTGGGAAAGGGGAGTAGGTGGGGGAACACTGAGAACGAGACGGGGACCTAAAGGGACTACTTCTGTGCCTTGCCACATTAAATTGACAATATGGAAATGAGATGCAACCCAACAACTGTTACTATTTTTGAGTCACCGACTTGGAAGTGATTTGTAGCAGGGCAGAGCTCGTGGGTTAACACCCCGCCCCCCCAACCCCGCTCTATCCCCCACCCCCACCCTGCGGGCGTGGCTCTCCGAGTGGAAGGTGCTGAGGGCCTAGGTGGGACTGAGGGGCTACTGAGTCTGCTAAAGCTCTAGCCACTGACACCCCCTCCACCGTCACCTGGCCTCAGTCAACAGAGGTGAGGTGGGAAAGCTGCCAGGCAAGGAGGGGCGGGGGTTCCTCTTGCAGTACTGTAAGGAAAAGCTTTCTAACAACCAGAGCACTCTTCAGTAATGGCTGCCTTAGCAAATACCGAGTTCCCGCTACTGGAATGTTCAACCTGTCAGGGACGCCGTGGGCCTTTGCGTGGTGTAGGGGTGAGGGTAGGGACAGGAGATTCCCGTTTGAGGTGGGGTTTGGATCACATTATCACTTTACAATCCCTTCCTACTGTCTATGATGGAAAGAAAAAATGAAAAAATTAATTTTAAAAGTTGAGTTGAAGTTTTCACCTTGGAGAAAAACCTGTGGGGGAGGTGGGGGGGGTTGCAAGGGGCAAATTTCCAGAGTATTTATCATGAGTGTGGTAGGGGTGAGGATACTTGCTGTTCTCCGTCTTCTCTGGGGACTGGGTCAGAGGAAATGCACTGAGCTGGCCGGAAGGAGAGAGGTTGGATATGAGAAAAAAACTTCCCTGCAGGCAAGGGCCTGGGATCCAGACCGGGAAGATGGTTGTGGTATCTCCATTCCTAGGACATCTCTCCGTACAGGCCACTCTCATCTGGAGAGAGGGCACGGCCGAGATGGCCTCCAGACACGCTCGCATTGATTCCTAGCCTTTGTTTTACACAATCACAATGGGCAGGATGGTGTTCACGTGCGACAATTCTCGTATTTTAATATGGGTCAGCAAAGCTGTCCCCACCGCTCCCGCCTGGAGTCTAGGGGTGAGATGGGCGGGGCGTGACGAGGCGGTCTCAAGGGAGGTGCTGGCCTGACGGCCCCGCCCGCCCCGCCCTCCGCGCCCGCCCCGCCCTCCGCGCCCGCCCCGCCCTCCGCGCCCGCCCCGCCCTCCGCGCCCTGCCCTGCCCTGCCCCGCCCCGCCCAGTCCAGCCCAGCCCGGCACCGGCTGGCGGTCCTTCTCACAGCCTCCCGCGGCAGCGGCCAAAAGCCACGGCCTCTAGGGGCCAGAATCCAGTGAAGGCCAGGAGACGGCGCCGATCCTCAATGGGTGCCGCACGCCAGCCACTGGGAACCGACCTAGAACCCTGCCTCAGAGACCTCGGGAATCGCCGCTGAGTCAGCAACGCGCGCGCGCGCGCCCGCGGAGGCCTCGGCCCCGCCCCGGCCGCCTAGCGCCCGGGTTAACCTCTTCCTACACAGAACCTCAGGATATTCGCCCTAAGAGGCCTCCACTCTACTCGGAGACCACAGAATTTCTTAGAATCCCAAGCCACTCTCCCGAGCTGAGTTCGGTGATTTTATTTCCGGCTTAGGTCTGCGCCTGCCTCAACTCCTTCACCTCAAAAAGGAGGTGAGGCGGAGTGCGGTGGCACACACCTGTAATCCCAGCACTTTGGGAATCCAAGGTGGGAGGATAGCTTGAGCCCAGGAGTTCGAGACCAGCCTGGGCAACATAGTGAGGCACTATTTCTACAAAAAATAAATTTAAAAAATTAGCCAGGCATGGTGGTGTGTGCCTATAGTCCTAGCTCCGGGAGAGGCTGAGGTGGGAGGATCCCTTGAGCCCAGAAGTTCGAGGCTGTAGTGAGTCATGATGGCTCCACCGCACCCCGACCTGGGCGAGAAGAATAAAAAAAGGAGGAGGGGGTGAGGGAGAGCTGAATCACACGGAAAAACTGGACTCCTTCACTCCAGACCTGTCGGGCCACGTCTAGAAGTGTGTCCTCGAAGGTCTGGACATCCTTTCAGTAGCCAAGGCTTTTCCCTTTCTCAGGGATCCTGAGACGAGAGAGGGGTTCAGAGAGCGGCAGTTGGGTTTTCCTCTGCCCTGAGCCAAAGCTCTTTAACAGAGTTTTTAATTTGTTGGTTGGTGAGCCAAGAGTTAAAACAAGAACCTGAAGGCGGGCTTCTGTGATGTCACCAGCACCCCGCGTCCGACCTCCGAGACTGGGGCGTGGCTAACATCGCCTCGTCCCCGCCCTCCCTATTTCCCCGCCCCTCCCCGCTGTCACGGAGCCAGGGGCACATGATGCAACCCGCCGCGGTTTCAGCCTTCTGATTGGTAGCCGCGCCCGGCACCAGGCACAGGGATTGGACAGAGGAGGCTGTGACGAAACCAGGACCCTGCCTAGTAAAGAAGGGAGGAGAGAAAGAAGATAGAAGGGAGGGTTCCCGGGAGGGAGGGTGCCGGGGGGGCGGGGTCCCAGCTCTGTGCTCGCGCCCCCAGCGCTCCAGTCCCGGGGCTGCAGGGAGCGCAGCGCGCGCGGCCCGGGCCCCGGCCACCGGACGCCCTACCGGACACGACCCTCCCTGGAGCTTGGACAACTGCCCACCTCGGACGCTGCACCGGACACTGCCCCCCACAGGGCTGGACGCTCCAACGGACACTACTTCCCAGCTCCGGACATTGCTCCCTCCTCTCCCCGGGCCCTGGACGCTTTTCCCCCTCCCCCCTTCGGGGGCCCAGACACCTAGCCCCCCCTTCAGCGTCTGGCTAGCGTCCCCTTGCACCCCAGCCCAGGACACTGCCTCCTCCCTGTCCCCTTCTCCCTCCTGCTCCTCCCACCTCATCTTTCGCCTGCTCGGGTCGGAGCCCCGCCAGTTCCTCCGACCCCCTGCTGCTCGGCCGTGGCTGCCCGCGCCCCCATCCCCCCGGCTCCTCGTCCGGATGCCTCTTCCCGGGGGACTGTGGTGGCTTCTCTGCTGCCGTCGAGGCTTCACTCTTCTGCACCGGGACTACGGGGACGGCGAGCTTAGCGGCGACGGGGACGAGGACGAGGACGAGGAAACCTTTGAGCTACGGACCCCGAGTCCAGCGGGCGGCGGGAGGGTAAGTCCCGAGTTCGGAGCCGCGTCTCAATCACGCTCGCTGTAACCGGCCGTCACGCTGATCCGCTCCAGCCTCCAGCCACACGCTGCGCGCTTGGCGAACTAGGGACATGGGGGAGGTTTTTGCCTGGGGGCCAAAGCCCCCGGGAGCTCTCGGAGCAGCAGCCCTACTCGGGATGTGCCTGTGGGCCTCCCGCCACAGGCTGGGCGCTGTCCACCTGCTGGGGGCCCTGAGGCAGGGGAGGCGTCACGCGTGGCCCGACCTGGCCCTGCCTCTCCCTTCTCCGCTGGGCCTGCGTCCCATCCCGTCTCCTTCCGCCTCCGCCAGCGCCGAGGAATGTGGCGAGGCCGGCTGGGCGGCTGGAACGCCTGGGTCCCCCTCAGCTCCCAGTTCTCGAGCGCTGAATCCAGATGCGAGAGCTCCCGCTGCGGAGACCTGGGCGAAGAGAAGTCATCCCGGGATTGGGGGCCGTGGCGGGGACCCCAAGGCGAGGGATCTGGGGGCTCTTTGAAGACCCCTCCTCATTACCCACTCAAGGCCACTCAAGGCAGAACTCTCGGCTTTTCCCGGTGAGGCTCCCGGGAACCCCCTGAGGGATGGATGGTGAGGGACACTGGGTTGCTGCCTGGTTTTGTTGAATCTCCCCGTGGGGAAACGGAGGCACAATTGGTGTGGAGACCTCCATCCCCTGACGTCTCCTCTCCCATTCCCCCTGCACACTGGCGGCCAGACTCCCGTGTGCTGTGGCCCGGGTCAGGCCCCCATCCTCCGCGCAGGGGTCCCTAGCAGGCCCAGTGGCTTGGTGCCCGGGTGGGGCTGGCTGCCCGCCGGGGCCGGCGCCAGCACCTGGCGGAGGCGGAGGGTGGATAAATATAGAGGAGGGGAGGGAGGAAAGCAGGGCACTGGGATTAGGGGAGTTAGTCTAAGAGGGTGGTCAGTACCTGCCACATGTGGTGTGGCTGACAGCCTCACTCAGACCCTCCAGAAAATAGGTGGAGGTTCACGTAGGAAAGGCACAGGACCCAGGCGTCCCCAAGCTTCCAGCCTGGGCAGGGTCGGCTTTATCAGGCCATTGCCTCTCTCACCCTCCACCTCCACTCCCCCCTTCCCAGAGCCTGGGGACAGGTGTCCCTGGCCCCCTCCCCCACCTCCTCCTCCTGGCTCTAGCAGTCTGGGCGGAATATGAGGATGGCACGGTTCCTGCCTGGCTGGCCTCCGTGTTGGGTTTGTGGCCTTTCTCAGACCCCAGTCTACAGTTGAAGTTCCAGGACAGGGGGAAGGGAGGAGGAGGGGGAGGGGGAGGGCAAAATCCTGAACTACACCTGCCTCAGGAGGGTGTGCCATTCCTCAGCCTGGCCCGCCCTTCCTAAGCCCCAGCAAAGGGGCAGGGTCTCTGCTCACTGTTGAGTCTCAGGAGCGTCTATGGGAGAATGTAAGATGCTTTTGGAGAAAGCCCTATCCTAAAAGGGTTCCTCTGCCCTTCGTTCACCTCTGTGCCTACCACCTGTTCTGCCCTAGCCAGGGAGGCAGTGTGGGAGAAAGGAAAATGAGGAGGAGAGGGTGCCTTGGAGCCTGGCAGAGTGAGCTCTCCTCTCCTGTTTCAAAGTTGGGGAAACTAAGGCCCCGAGACGGGACGAGACTTGCCCAAGGTTCCACAGTGAGTGAGTAGTGGGGCGAGAATTAGAACTCAGATCTCCTGACTCTCTGCCCAGTGCTCTTTCCACCCTACCCTACCCTTAATTGTATCTTGAAAGGGTAATGGAGGGAGCCTTGGCTCCTTAGCTCCTGCTGTTCTGGAGAGCTTGTCCTGTTGAGACCGCGGAGGGGCAAGCCCAGAGGCTCCAAAACGCTCCACCCCAGTCACTACCCCACTCTGTGACTCTTTCTTTAATCCCCTGAACAGCACTGTCCTGAGGGCAGAAGGCCCGAACCTTGGGCAGGAAGGGTTCTGACCCTGAGGGCTTCCCTGCCTGTCTCCCCAGGGTCCCCTGGAGGTGACACTGACTCAGCCGGTGAGGAGCGCGCCAATCTCCCACAGGTGAGCTATGCCCCTACGTCCCATAGTCTCAATACCCCAGCCTGTTCCCCGGACCTCCATCCTCGCTGTCTTCCCTCCCAGTTGTGCAATAAGGGAGAGGCCCTACGCCGGACGCTGTGGTTTGGCTGGGGTCCCGGGGGGCGGTCCGGCTGGGGGCGCGGGGAGAAAGGCGGGGGTCGGGGCTATTTCTGGTGCGAGGTCAGAATGGCCTGATGGTTCCCACAGCCTGGGGGAGGGGTGCCCAGCTTGGAAGCAGACACTATTGCGGTCTGGGGAGCCCCTACTGAGGAGCCCCCTAGAGGCGGAGTGGAAGCCCAACCCTCCCTCCCCTCTGGCCCAGGCTGCAGAGCTGGGAGGAAACTTGGAGCCTCATCCCGGAGAAAGGGCTGCCGGAGGACGACCCGGACATCGTTGTGAAAGGTAGAGACCCCCTCAGTGCACTCTGGAGGCCCCCATTCCCAACCCTCCAAGGGTTAACATCTCCTACTGATGTCCCTTCCCTCCCTCTCCTGCCCCCAGGTTGGCTGTACCGGGAGCCCCGTGGAGGAGGGGCGCGGCCCTGGCTACCCCCACGCCGAGCCTGGTTTGTGCTCACACGGGACTCCCTGGATCAGTTCAGCAGCAGCGGGAAGGGGGCGCGGCGCCTCGGGAGTCTTGTGCTCACCAGCCTGTGCTCGGTGACAGGCCCAGAGCGCAGGCGTAAGGAGACGGGTGAGACTTCGTGGGGACCCTCTCCTATCTTACGAGGCAGGGGCCCCCCGCAGACCCTAATTGCCCTCCCCGGCCTGGCCTCTCTTTTCCCCAGGTCTGTGGTCAGTGACTGTGTCTGGCCGGAAGCACAGTGTCCGCCTCTGCTCCCCACGCCAGGCAGAGGCCGAGCGCTGGGGGGTGGCATTGCGGGAAGTGATTGCCTCCAAGGCACCTCTGGAGACCCCCACCCAACTACTGCTCAGGGACATACAGGTAAGAGAGAACACCAGGGAGAGCCAGGAGAGTGGTGGACCCCAAAGCTTTCTGGGCTCATGGGGAACTCCCTTCCCCCTCAAGGTGACCCTCTCCCTGACCCCTAGGAAAGTTGCGGGGACCCAGAGGCCGTTGCCCTTATTTACCTGCGGAACCCGATTCTGAGACACACCAGTGGAGCCTTGTACGCCCCGCTCCTGCCCCTGCCCTACGGAGTCAGTGCCCCAGGTGAGTGGTCCTACAGTCCAAGTCTCCCTGGATGGAATGGGGTGGATCAGAGGTAAGAATTCAAATCCTTTAACCGGCAGGGACCTAAGCATCCTCCAGGTACCTGTCAGCTCCTTGGTTTCAAAGAATGAAGGTGAAACTGGAAGCTGGCCAGGGGGAGGGGAGGAAGCCAGCACCCACAAAAGGGCCCCCTTTGACCACCTTCTCTATGGGTCTCATTCTGACTACTGATGTTGCTTCAGGAGTTTGTACATACGCTCTTCTATTTTTCCATTATACTCTTGAGACCATGTCATATTACCTTTATGAGCGGTAGAAAAGCTACCACTTTGGTCGAATGTGCTGGCCTCATCCAACTGTACTTCTCCCTAAGTGGTGTAGTGACTGGCCCAGATCCTAAAGTTACAGGATTAAAGGGTGCTGGGAGAGGAATCCCGGTTTTCTGACTCCTAGTCCAGCCTGTTTTCTGACCTATGGTGATGAGCCTCAGTATCTAGTTACAGAATCTGGGGTGTGAACCAATAGCCCCTTGCCCGTCCCTTTCCCTAAGTCCAAATCCAGGTTTAGTGGGATTGGAAAGGGGATTCCTGGGAGGCAGGGACCACTGCTTTCTCTTCACTCTTCCTGTCGTTCGTACCCTCCCCTACCTACCACCCCATCCCCTTATATTCCCTCTGACCTTCCCCTGGTTCTTGCCTTCCTCCCAGGGTGCAGCTCTGTGTCCCCTCTCCAAACCGTCCCTCCGTCCTCACCCTCCCACAGGTCCGGGCTATGCACCCCTGCGCGAGGAGGCGGTGCGGCTGTTCCTGGCGCTGCAGGCGCTGGAGGGGGCGCGGCGCCCCGGGCCCTTAATGCAGGGTGTGCTCCAAACTTGCCGGGACTTGCCCGCGCTCCGGGATGAACTCTTCCTGCAGCTGGCTAAGCAGACCTCGGGCCCTGCAGGCCCCCCCGGGCTCCCGGCTACCCAAGACCCTGCGGCCCTGCGGTACTGGCAACTCCTCACCTGCATGAGCTGCACCTTCCGGCCTGGGGTAGCTGTACGGGGACACCTCCTGGGGCACTTGGAGAGGTGAGAGGGGCGGGGCGGGGGTTACGGCTTAGTGGAGGAGCTACTGGGCTGGGAGAGAATGAGAAGTCTTTTGTAAAAGGTTTGGTAGATAACCTAGATCCTGAAAAGGGAAAGGACTTGCCCAAGGTCAGGGCTGCTGGTAATACATACAGTGTCTTTGTGGGAGATACAGGATCCTATCTCACTTGTGAGCGGATGAATTACAATAAAACGTCCCCCTTGGGCTTAGGAATTACGAAAAGGCTGCTTTTCCTCGAGCTGATGCAGGCTAGGGCCAGGGGTTAGGAAAGTGTAGTAAAGTGGTTGGATTTCTATTTCAGCCCGAAGGAAGTTCATGGAGACTTTCGAAGTGGTGGGGGCAGTTGGAAGAAAGCTGCCAGGGGACTGGAAAGTAATTCAGCTCAATGCAAAGCACTGGGGACAGTGTTAGAAGAGCCTTCAAAGAACCTGAGTTGGGGCAGGGAGGAAATCGGCTAAGTAAAATAAACTATAATAGAAGAAGGTAAGAGGGAGGGGAAGAAGGAAAGTCCTTGAAGCATTGATCCCTGGGTTTCTCCCAACCCAGGACCGAGCAGGCACTCCCGGACTCGGAACTGGCGGAATATGCGCGCTTCATCCGGAAAGCGCTGGGCCGGACGCGTGGCCGCGAGCTGGTGCCTTCGCTGGCGGAGATTTCTGCGCTGAGCCGACGGCAGGAGCTGCTGTGCACCGTGCACTGTCCGGGGGCTGGTGCTTGTGCTGTGGCCATCGACTCCCACACCACCGCGGGCGAGGTGAGGCCAGAGAAAGGCCCCATGACCTCCAACCCACCCTGCCAGCTTTTCACGCCTGCCTCTCCCGCTTCCTGGGCCCTAGGTTTGCCCCGAGTGTCAGATTATTTTGGTAAGGGGATGGAGTGGTGGTGACAGGACTAAGAGACCCCTTCCAATTGAATCAGCCTCTCCCATAATCCTGGCAAGATCCCCGAGTAGTCTTACTTTCCCCTCACCCTCCTCTTCTAGGTGGCTCGAGAGCTGGTGGGGCGGCTGGGCTTGGCCCGGAGTCGCAACGCATTCGCGCTGTACGAGCAGCGAGGGGCCCAGGAGCGAGCCCTGGCTGGGGGGACCCTCGTGGCCGACGTGCTCACCAGGTTTGAGAAGTAAATGTCCAGCCCCAGCCCTGCTCTCTATTGGCCCAACCACTTCTCAGCTTCGGTCAGTCTCTAAGCGGACGTTAGCCAGCGCCTGCCCCTGGCTCCGCGCTGGGGCGTTCGCTGGTTTGCAGATGGACCTGCCAGCCGCAGGTTTACAGTCCCACTCCAGCATCACCTCCGCGATCAGCTCCGCCCAGGCCCCGCCCCAAACATATGGCCCCGCCCCCACCCCAGCTGCTGCGCAGTGGGAGCCCTGCTTCTCCAAAGCATCGCGTCCGCTCCTCTTCTGCAGCTTGTCAGTGGAGGAAGCTGGGCTGGAGGACTCCCCCGATCACGGGTGGAGACTGTGTCTGCGTCTTCACGGACCTCTGCACCCTGAGGGGCTGTCCCCAGACGGTCACGAACTGCCTTTCCTCTTTGAGCAGGTGAGGTTCCACGGCGTTCATGCCTCCAAATAGACCCCCAAGCCTTAGCCCCTGGTTTTCTGGGCCATCTCATTTCATCACTATGGCAGCCCCTCGGGAGGCTTGACTGGAACCTAGACCTCCTCAGATTCCACAAGGCGTATCCGTGATGGTCTCGCCACCGCTTGTGCACTGACGCAGGGTGCCTCCCCTGCAGGCTCACGCTCTGCTGCTGCGAGGCCGGCCGCCCCCGCCCGACGACACGTTGCGCGCCCTGGCGGCGCTACGCCTGCAGAGCCTGCACCGGGACTTCTCCCCACGGGTGCCCCTGCCCCGCCTGGACCGCCTGCTACCGCCCCCAGCCCCACCGCGTGAAGACCCGCCCCGCCCGGCCCCCAGGCCGCCCCCCTCCGCCGCCGCCCTGCTGGCCGGGGCGCTCTGGAGCCCGGGCCTGGCCAAAAGGCGGGCAGAACGAACCCGGCGCGGCGGGGCGGGCCGCACAGCTGGAACCACGGCCCGCGAGGGAGGCGGCAGCACCAGCACGGCAGCTGCAGTGCTGGGCAGCTGGAAGCGGCTACGGGGCATGGGCCGAGCTGAGGCCATGGCCGCCTACCTGACCCTGGCGGCGCAGTGTCCGGGGTTCGGCGCTGCTCGGTATGACGTTCTGGAGCTGAGCACGGTGAGGGGGAGAAGGGAGAAGGGGACTCTGGTGGCCCAAGCCCCACAACTTTGCCCCAGAGCCACAGATCCCCACGGAGGGTCACTTTATTCCCCACATCCAGAACAGCTGCCCATCTCAAAGCCCAGGAATCACCAGCCCTTGGGCCCTCACATCCCTGGAGGCTTAGCCCCTCCACACACTTGCTGTGAATAACAGGGGATCAGGAAACTCCTGCTCACAGCCACCCATCTCCCCCTCCCCAAAATAATGCTGGTCTCCTCCTTCCACCCTGACTCTGCCCCTCTGTCTGCAGGAGCCTGGTGGGGGTGCTCCACAAAAGCTATGCCTGGGCTTGGGAGCCAAGGCCATGTCCCTCTCCCGGCCGGGGGAGACAGAGCCCATCCACAGTGTCAGCTATGGCCATGTGGCCGCCTGCCAGCTAATGGGCCCCCACACCCTGGCATTGAGGGTGGGGGAGAGTCAGCTCCTCCTGCAGAGCCCCCAGGTGAGGGGGAAGACGGGTTGTGGGAGGAGGAGAGAAGGAAGGCATGTCAGGAACCATATACTGAACACCAAGCCTGGGCCAGGCAGTCTAAGCACTGGGATCCAGCAGTGATCACAGACAAGCTCAAGGAGCTTACACTAGAGTTGGGGAGTCAGACAATAAACAAGGAATCCCAGGCTATTAAGACAATGAGAAATGCTACAAAGGAAAGAGTGATGTGACAGGAAGTCAGGGAAGGGTTCTCAAAGAGGGTGCCACTTAAGCTAGCCAAGGAAGACCTGGGGAACAGCATTCTAGGTAGAAAGAATTGCAAGGCAAAGGCCCTGAGATGAGAGTAAACTGGGCTTGTTAGAGGAGCAGAAAGAAGCAAGTATGATTGGCACATAGAAATGAGGGAGAGAGTGGAGATAAGGAAGGAAAGGTTGCAGGGGCATAGAGGATGAGAAAAAGAAGAGACCTCGGTGGCTCCTGTTGCACACTGACCTCTGCCCTCTCTTAGGTAGAAGAGATCATGCAGCTGGTGAATGCCTACTTGGCCAACCCTTCCCCTGAGAGGCCCTGCAGCAGCTTTTCTCCTCCATGCCAAGACCTGCCAGACACCTCCCCTCCCAGCCAGCACCCAGGCCTGGACGAGCCCCAGGGACAGTCTGGCTGCTTGGGGCAGCTGCAGGATTGAGCCTGCCAAGAGGTCACGACTTCCCGCCTGCCTCCAGCCTGGGCCAGGACTGCTCTGAGATTTGAGGGAAACGTGGACCCTTTTGGCCCTGCAGGGACAGGGCACATCCCACACCCAAGGGCTACAATGGGTGTGGGCAATTTTCTAGTTTGTTTCTTAATTTATTTGTAGAAGAGAAGCAAAAAAAAAAAAAAGTTGCTTATTTACACAAACCCTTCCTGTGGGAGTGTTATTCAGTGGGACAAGTTAGAACCCCATAATGCAGAGCCCCGCCTCCGGGGACACCCACACTCTAGGCTTTTACCAGGCTCTGGGGAAAGTCTGGACACCACAGTGCTTCACTCTCCCCCTCCTTGACCTTCGAGACTTAACCTCCTCCTGGCCAGTATGCTGCTACAGGCTTGTGGGTGGAGCAGGCAAACAGGCCTCATTGGAAGCTGGCAGTTACTCACCCTCCCTTCTCCACTGAGTGGCATATGGATGGCCTCCTGGCATCCCTGAGGCTGCAGGGCAGTGAGTCATCAGATCTGGCACTGCCCAGTTCTTACTCTGGTGTCCAGCTCTGGGCCCATCATTGGTGTGCCTAATGCTTTGGGCCTAGAATGGAGAGAAGCTTGGGGCAGATAACAAACCCACGAATTTCTCTGGAACAGAAAAGTAACTCAGGATGTGCTCAGCCCCACTCTTGAATTCTGCTTCTACTTACCAGGTTGGGTTGAACTAGAGTGAGTTCCTGGGACTCTCATGGCTCTGGGCACTGGGATTCCAGAGTCCCGGCTCACCTGGCCTGCTCAGATTGCAGTGTGCCCTCCTTCAGTAGACCCCACCTCCTCTGCCCTGAGTGGAAGAGGCTGGGGCAACACTGACCTTCACTGGGGCAAAAGCTTAGGCACTGAGGAGACGGCAGACCTCAGTAAAGCTCTGTAATCTTGAGACAAGGGCTGCCTCTAGTAAAACAGCCCAGTTCAAGGTAGGGGGTGCCAGTGGAAACAGTGAACACACTAAGATCTGGACTAAGGGGTAAGACTTCGTAGGAGGTGAAGGCCACCCTGTGTCAGATGTCTAGAAACTGGACCCCTTCACCACCCCCCATATTCACAGATCAAGCCCTGGCTATACTCACAACCAAGCTTTATTACTTTAGCAGAGCTGAATAAGCATGTCAAGAGTTAGGGCACGGAGGGAAGAAGCAGGACCAGCTCATGGGCTGGAGATGAGCCAAGAAGGGTTGTCCATGAGGTGAAGTTGGGTCAGAGAGTGCAGGCATGGTTGAGCCTGTGCTTCCCGTCCAGGAGTAGCGGGGAGAGAAATCACTGCTCCTGGGTGCCCCAGGAGATGTAGTCTGGCTGTGTGGCGGCATGGTACTCATCAATGAGCTCCTGAACAACCTCCCTAGACCTGTCCATCTCGTCAAAGTTGTCCTTGAACATGTCCTCCTTACGGAACTGCTCAAGGAAGGCATCCCGTTTCCGCAGCTTGTCAAACTGCTGGCAGGAACTTTCAAAAAGCTGAAAGAGACGAAAATCTCCAAAATGCGAGCCGGGGATTAGGAACGAACTTGGGGAAGGTGATGAAGGTGGCCAGTGGAACAGACTGTCCTAAGAACAGAAACCCAGACTCACCGAGGAGATGCTGGTGTGGTTGGCCATCATGAGCCCGCTGACCCGGTGGGCCGAGGGCAGGTAGGGAGACTTCCTCGACAGGGCCACCTGGATGCTGGCAGGGCCCCATGGGATGAAGTTGGCCAACTTCCGTTCCCGGATTCTCTGCAGGCTCTTGTGGACCTGGGGTGGGCACAGGAGCAGTGGAGGTGGCCTCTCCTCTACTCCTGCAGGTCCAGGGTACGGGATGAAGGGGTCTCCCCTACCTGGGTGGGGTCCACCTCTCCCTGGATGATGTTGAGGATGGCGATGTAGCAGTGGTTGGTCTGGCGGTCTCGGCCTGTGGACACCATCACATTCTTGGGCTGCAGGAGCCGCCTCATGACATCCAGGACTGTGGTCTTCCTCACGCTGGCCACCTGATGGACAGTGAAACGGGGACCCGGCCAGGGTTCAGGACACAGTCCCCCTTTTCTTTGGCAGAAGCCAAAGGCAGAGGGAGGGTGAAGAGCAAGTTACAAGAAAGTGGCCTGCTCTGTGCTAGTCCCTGAGCGCAGTGCCTCGGGGCACACAAAGGGCAGCTCCTGGGCAGAGGGGAGGAGGGAAAGGCTAGGGCAGGGTCTGCTGGGCCCAGGGCTGGCCTGGCCTGGGACACTGAGGCTGCTCTTACTGACTGGTCCGTAGTCAGCGGGGTATAGCCGGTCATGAGGAAGTGGAGCCGCGGAGTGGGGATGAGTGAGGCGATGAGGCCAATGAGGTCATTGTTCATGTAGCCGGGGTAGCGCAGGGTGGTGGTGCTGGCCGACATGATGGTGGACACCTGGGGACAGGGGTGCCATGTCATGGGCCTCGGCCTGAGTGGGACCTCCCTTCCCCAGATGACCCTCCAGCAAGGAGGGCTTCCAGTCCAAAGGAGTCCAGCAGTGGGGGCCCACCAGCTGGTTGATCTGGGAGAAGGACGGGTTCTGGATGTGCAGGCGGTCTGTGGCAATCCGGTTCAGGGCTGTGTTGTCCAGCACCACCTGCGGGGACAGCAGAGGGTCACAGCATCTTGAGGAGAAAATGGGCATAGAAATAAGATATTGGCTTAACCCCTGCTGAACTCCAAAGCCAGGAAGAGGTTTGTTAGTTTAAAAGAAAAACTGCTGGGCATGGTGGCTCATGCCTATAATCTCAGCCCTTTGGGAGGCCAAGGTGGGAGGATCACTCGAGGCCAGGAGTTGGACACCAGCCTAAGCAACACAGCAAGATGCCATCTCCGTAAAAAATATAAATAAAAAATAAAAAGAAAAGTACTGTCTCTGGGGCATCATGAGATACTCTCAGACCATGCAGGGCAGTAAACAAACACTGTGCCTGACTCTGGGGAGACCACAGAGAGGAACAGGCACCATCTTTCCCTTCATTAGGCCTACAGTCTAGTATGGAGAGAAGTGCACTAAATATAAAACAGAAAAGTGTAGTTAACTCCCGAAAATACACACAAAGGAATCTGATCTTGACTGAGTAGTCAGGAAAGGTTTTGCTAAGAAAGTTATCCTTGAGCTGAGAGTTCAAGCATGAGTGGCCATTAAGTAGGCAAAGGTGGGGTACGTGGTGGTAGGGGAAGGTATATTCACTTTCTTGAGAGTCTTGCTGCCTAAGAGGATTCTAAGAAACAGAGATCAGGACCTTATTTCCTAATCTGGCCCACAGGTATGGCTTTGTTAGGCCTCCGTTCTGTGCGGAGAGGGCTGGGGAAGGGCAGGGTGAATGAGACTCACTGGCCTGGGGAGATAGACCAAAGTCCTACTCTTTTTTTTTTTCTTTTTCTTGAGACAGAGTTTTGTTCTTGTTGCCCAGGCTGGAGTGCAATGGCTTGATCTCGGCTCACTGCAACCTACGCCTCATGGGTTCAAGCGATTCTCCTGCCTCAGCCTCCCGAGTAGCTGGGCTTACAAGCATGTGCCACCACGCCCGGCTAATTTTGTATTTTTAGTAGAGACAGGGTTTCTCCATGTTGGTCAGGCTGGTCTTGACCTCAGGTGATCTGTCCACCTCAGCCTCTCAAAGTTCCAGGATTACAGGTGTGAGCCACCGTGCCAGGCTCTTTTGTTTTTTTTTTTTTTAATACAATGTCTTGTTCTGTTGCCCAGACTGGAGTGCAGTGGTGTGATCACAACTCACTGTAGCCTCGACTTCCTGGGCTCAAGCGATCCCCCTGCCTCAGCCTCCTGAGTAGCTAGGACTATAGGCATACACCACCATGCCCAGCTTTTTGTTTTGTTTAGTTTTGAGATGGAATTTTGCTCTTGTTGCCCAGGCTGGAGTGCAATGGCGCAATCTCGGCTCATGAAACCTCCAGCTTCCAGGTTCAAGCGATTCTCCTGCTTGAGCCTCCCAAGTAGCTGGGATTACAGCCATGCACCACCACGCCTAGCTAATTATGTATTTTTAGTAGAGATGGGGTTTCCCAATGTTGGTCAGGCTGGTCTCAAACTCCCAACCTCAGGTGATCTGCCCACCTTGACCTCCCAAACTGCTGGGATTACAGGCGTGAGCCACTGCACCCAGCCCTAATTTTTGTATTTTCTGTGGAGATAGGGTTTCACAAGCTGCCCAGGCTAGTACCAAACTCCTGAGCTCAAGAGATCCACCCGCCTTAGCTTCCCAAAGTGCTAGATTTACAGGCATCAGCCACCACACCCACCCCCTCAACTCTTAATTTGCTCACCACACAGTCTGCATTCTGTGTCAGCCTCTTGAGTGTGAGGAGTGAATTGTAGGGCTGGACCACCACATCGCTCATCTCATCCTGGTAGGGAAACACTGAATAAGTCTGCACCAGCTTCTTGGGGTACCTGAGAGAAAAGAGAGTGGTGGCATAGTGAACTGGAAGGAACCCCATCACTGCCCATCTATGCCATTTGTACAAAAGGGGTGAGGACAGACTGTGTCTTCAGAGCCAAAAAGGAGAAGCCTGAAAGCATCAAACTCTGTAGATCCCCTCCCCTCCCTAGGTAAATCCCCCCCACCCCGATATAGCTTCCAGCATTGTCCTTGGGTGAGTCTGTCCCTATGACTCAAAAGGGGTAATGGCAGACTTTCTAACTCAAGAGAAAAAAAGCAATGATATTACTCAGGGAACCAGGGTTAATGCCCTCTCCCAAAACACAGGCTTGCCTGTCATTCAGTCGCTCCAGGAGGTAGGAGCCCAGGCCAGAACCCGTACCCCCAGCGATGGAGTGACACAGCACGAAGCCCTGTGTGTATACAGGAATAAACAGACTCAGTTTCTCCTGCCACACTCTCACAACACACTTCTGATACCAGATGGGTGGGGGTTTTACCACACACATCAAGTAAGCAGTCAATTCTACAGCAGATGCCAGCGGGGTATCCACTAATTCACTTCAATTCTGGACTACCTACAGCCTGTCCCTGACTTAGGATGGTTCAATTTAAGATGTTTTGGCTTTATGATGGGTTTATCAGGACATAATCCCATCTGAAATCAAGAAGCATCTGAATTACAATGGTTCAATTTACAGTTTTTCAGTGTCACAATGGGCTTATTGAGTTGTAACCTGATGCATTTCTACTTATGATATTTTCCATTTTTCTTGTTTTTTTGTTTTTTTTGAGATGAAGTCTTGCTCTGTCGCCCAGGCTGTAGTGCAATGGTGAGATCTTGGCTCACTGCAACGTCTGCCTCCTAGGTTCAAACCATTCTCCTGCCTCAGCCTCCCAAGTAGCTGGGACTACAGGAATGTACCACCATGCCCGGCTAATTTTTGTATTTTTAGTAGAGATGGGGTTTCACCATGTTGGCCAGGCTGGTCTTGAACTCCTGACCTCAAGTGATCTGCCCACCTCGGCCTCCCAAAGTGCTGGGATTACAGGCATAAACCACTGTGCCTGGCCTCAAATTTGTTTTGTTTTGTTTGCTTTGTCTTTTGAGATGGAGTCTCACTCTGTTGCCCAGGCTGGAATGCAGTGGTGCAATCTTGGCTCACTGCAACCTCTCCCTCCTGGGTTCAAGCAGTTCTCCTGGTCAGCCTCCTGAATAGCTGGGACTATAGGCACATGCCACCATGCCTGGCTAATTTTCTTTATTAATTAGTAGAGACAGGGTTTCACTGTGTTAGCCAGGATGGTCTCAATCTCCTGACCTTGTGATCTGCCCACCTTGGACTCCCAAAGTGCTGGGATTACAGGCATGAGCCCCTGTGCTCAAAATTTGTTTTTAGAGACAGGATCTCACTCAGTTCCCCAGACTACAGTGCAGTGGCGTGATCATAGCTCCCTGCAGCCTTGAACTTCTGGGCTCAAGGCATCTTCCCATCTCAGCCTCCAAGTAGCTAGGACTACAGGCATGCACCACCATGCCTGGATAATTTTTCTGTTTTTTGCAGAGATTGGGTTTCACCATGTTGTCCAGGCTGGTCTTGAACTCCTGGGCTCAGGTGATCCACCTACTTTAGCCTCCCAAAGTGCTGAGATTACAGGCATGAGCCACTATGCCTAGTCAACATTTTCAATTTATGATGGGTTTACATACTGATAAAGCCATTGTAAGTTGAGGAGTATCTGTACCTGAAGATATCATCAGATCCCATAGAGTGAAGGCTCAGTCCCACAAGATTCTCCTACTGTCAATGCCAATAGAAGCCTCAGGTTGTGTTAGCTGTGCCTCTGACCAACGGCTATAAATCAGGGTTCTCAGGACTGCTCCTTGGGTTCAATTCATTTGTTAGAGTAGCTCACAGAACTCAAGGAGACACTTATGTTTTCCCGTTTGTTATAAAGGATATTTTAAAGGATACAGATAAACAGCCAGATGAAGACACCGAGGGGAAGCTCTGGAAAGGTCCGGAGCACAGGAACTTCTGCCCTGTGCATTGGGTTTGCACCCTCCCAGCATGTGGATGTGTTCTTGCTCACCTTCCTGGAAGCCCCGGAACTCAGTCCTTTTGGATTTTTATGGAGGCTTCATTACACAGGCATGATTGATTAAATCATTGGCAATTGGTGTTTAACTCAATCTTCATCCCTTCTCCCCTCCCCAGAGGTGAGGGGCGGGCCTGTAAATTCCAACCCTCAGAGCACCAGGCTTGTTTCCCTGGCAACCAGCCCCCCATCCAGTGGCTATCTGGGACTTTCCAAACATCACCTCAATGACATAAGCTCAGGTTTAGTTGAAAGGCACTTGTTCCTCCTTAGTACAGTGGTTAGTAAAATTAACTAATTAAAATAAAATGAAAATTAAAAGAAAGGGGCTTATGATAAATAACAAAAGACTGTCTTTCACCTTTATCACTCTGGAGCTGTTCTGGAGCTGTTTCAGAAACCAAGAACAAAAGGTCAAATATTTTAACAAAACATACCCTTATTGCTCAAGTCCCTTAGGAAATTATATGGGTTACAAGAACTGTGAGCCGGGAACATATTGCACCCAGCATGGGGAGAGATGGAGAGGCAGTCTCCAAGGATCTGGGGAAGAGACTTCGGCATGACTCATTCCCCATTCCCAAAACGCCCATGTCTCAAAGCTTCCTCTTATGCATCCAGGCTGAGGCTCCTTGGGAAGGTTTGGAGCTGGAGAAGAAGCTGAATGACTCATGCCTAAGGGGCCGGTGTCATCCTGATTTATGACTTCCTTGAGAACAAAGACTATATCTTATTTACCTCAATATTCCACATCTGATGCTCCATAAATGGGTTTTCCATTGAATTGCTCCCCTCACGTCACCTATTCAGGCCACCTCCTGAACTTTCCCCAGCACTCTTCAGCCTAGCCTCCCTCCCATTCCTTCCCCTGCTCCATAACTTCACCTCTAAACTGTCACTTCCATCTGCTTCTCGGTCTATGATGTCAAAGATGTCTTCATGAATTTTCTCACCCTGTATAGAGACATGGAAAAGGAGAGTCAGGACAAAGGTTCCAGAGCTCATCTTTTCTCAGCACAGCACCAAGAATTCTGTCTTCCCTGGGATATTGTTGCCACCCTGAAGCGGACCCCAGGCTGTAGCCCTCAACCCAGAAGTGCTACTTTTGCAAATGATTTGCACGAAATTTGCATAAACCTCTCCCTGACTGTCTCTCTTGTTCTGGGCATCCTTTTCTCTCTTATTTTCTGTCAGCCTGGTCAAATTCCTAGTAGCTTGAGCCTGCCTTGCCTCTGGATGGGAATATCAAAGGTCTCTGGAATGGTGGCCTGGACACCTGGGAGAATCCACTGGCCCAGTTGTTGCCAGCTCCTCCTCCATGCTCTGACAGGTAGATGTTCTCTGGGTTGTAGAGCTTGGCATAGGGGGAGTTAAGGATGGAGTGGATCACCCGGGGCTCCAGGTCCAGCAGCACGGCCCGGGGGATGTAGTGCTCGTCGTCTGCCTGTCAAGGAGAGTCCAGGAGGAAGCCCAATCGGCCAGGGCGGCCTAAGTCCTAAGTCCTCCCAACTCTCACTTCCTCCGGCCCTCCCTCCTCGAGCCAGCCGCCTGGCCCCTTGGCCCAGCGGGGCTCCTAGTACCAGGCCACTCCCTTCCCTTCCGGTCCCTCGGGCCACTGCTGCCCCTGGCCAAGTCGCTGGCGGCACCTGGTAGAAAAAGACGTCCTTGCGGTCAGTGCCCTCGGTGGCGAACTCCTCCACGATGCCCTCGGGGCTGATACCATGCTCGGCGCACAGCTGCTTCCAGAACTCGAACCCAACTGGGAGAGGAGGGAGATGCCCGGGTCTGCTAGAGCCTTAAGGCCTGAGGAGACCAGTTTTAGTCTCAGAGGCTGACACGATCAGAGGGTGGACCCAAGATGCGGGGGTCTGGGAACTGCCCCAGCTCCGGGCTGGAGGCGCAGCTCTGGTCGGGTTATCCAGAGAAGCAGGGCAGGAGGTTCACGGAAGGGAAAGGGGGACTGGTGGAAGCCAGGCACTTGGGTGGGACGCGAAGGGGCAGAACCAGAGACCGGCGGGGCCGGCGCTCGCTTGCTCACTCTGGTTGCCGCACTGGCCCAGCTGCAGGGTGATGATCTCCCGGGGCATCACTCTTCAGACGTGGGCGCGCCAGCCCCGGCCTGGCGAGAGTCACAGCTGAGACGAATGCCTGGCAGCCAGGCGCGCAGGACGTGGGGAGCGCGCGCTCTCTTCCCCTCTTGACGCGGATGCTCGGTCTGCGCGTGTGCAACGCAGGCCTTTCCTCGGCCGGCGGGCAGGGGAGCCCAACCTGGGCATCTTTTTCTCGCTCAGCAGTCGCAGCTGGAATTCGGCACAGGCGCAGAGTCAGGCCACGCCTGCTCCTGCCCACCGCTCCGCGCCTGCGCGGTGAGACTCGTTGGGGGTGGCAGGGTCGGAACCTGAATGTGTTGGAGGGAGGAGAGGGGAGGAGAGGGGGAGGGACGGGGAGGGGAGCAGAAGGACAGGGAGGGGAGGGGAGAGACGGGGAGGGGAAGAAAGGGGCAGAGCAACCAGGTGGATGTGGTTGTCCAGGTGTAGAGTCACCTACCTATACTGATAGGTGACTGCCAGCTTTGCTAGTTCCAGGCGCTAGAAGCCAACTTTTCTTCTTTTAAATTTCTGTTTTTTAATGGTGTTACAATACATACATACACATGTATGTAACCTATTTATTTTTTAGAGGGGTCTCGCTCTGTCACCCAGGCTGTAATACAGTAGCGAGATCATAGCTCACTGTAGCCTCGAACTTCTGGCTTAAGTGATCCTCCCACCTCAGCCTCCCGAGTAGCTGGGACTACAGGTATGTGCCACCACGCCTAGCTAATTTATATATATGGTTTTTGTTTGTTTGAGACAGAGTCTCGCTCTGTCGCCCAGGCTGGAGTTCAGTGGCACGGTCTCAGGTCACTGAAACCTCCGCCTCCTGGGTTCAAGCAATTCTCCTGCCTCAGCCTCCCGAGTAGCTGGGATTACAGGTGCCTGCGACCATACCTAGCTAATTTTTGTATTTTTAGTAAAGACAGGATTTCACCATGTTGGCCAGGCTGGTCTCAAACTCCTGAACTCAAGCGATCTGCCTGCCTCAGCCTCCCAAAGTGCTGGGATTACAGGCGTGAGCCACTGCGCCTAGCCATTTAAATTTTTTTTTTTTTTTTTTGAGACAGAGTCTCCCTCTGTTGCCGAGGGTGGAGTTCAATGGTGTGATCTCGGCTCACTGCAGCCTCCACCTCCCAGGTTCAAGTGATTCTTCTGCCTCAGCCTCCCGAGTAGCTGGGACTACGGACACGTGCCACTAGGCCTGGCTAATTTTTTTGTATTTTTAGTAGAAATGGGGTTTCACCATATTGGCCAGGCTGGTCTCGAACTCCTGACCTTGTAATCCACCAGCCTCGGTCTCCCAACGGGCTGGGATTACAGGTGTGAGCCACCGTGCCTGACCTAAAATGTATTTTTATAAAGATGGGGATCTCACCATGTTGCCCAGGATGGTCTTGAACTCCTTGCTTCAATCAATCCTCTTGCCTCGGCCTCCCAAAATGCTAGGATTACAGGCATGAGCCACCACTCCTGGCTAAAATTTACCATTGTAACCATTTGTAAGCACGGCATACAGTCCTGTGGCTTCAAGTATACTCACACTGTTCTGCAACCATCACCATCATTCATTTCCAGAACTTTCTCAACTTCCCAAACTGAAACTCTATAGCAATTAAACGGTTAACTTCCCCTTGACTAGGCACCTGATATGAGTGGAATCATACAGTATTTGTCTTTTTGTGTCTGGATTCTTTCACTTAACATAGTATCTTCAGGATCCTTCCATTCTGTAGCAAGTGTCGGAATTCCCTTCCTTTTTACAACTGAATAATACGCCATTGTATAGATGTACCA
>PVKP010016438.1:30650-48262 GCA_004027715.1 Plecturocebus donacophilus
GCCAAATTTTTTTTTTTTTTTTTGAGACAGAATCTTACTCTGTTGCCCAGACTGGAGTGCAGTGGCATGATTCTGGCTCACTGCAACCTCCACCTCCCAGGTTCAAGAGGTGAACCTCCTGCCTCCACCTCTCAAGTAGCTAGGATTACAGGCATGCACCACCACACCTGGCTAATTTTTGTATTTTTAGTAGAGACAGGGTTTCACCATGTTGGCCTGGCTGGTCTTGAACTCCTGACCTCAGGTGATCCACCTGCCTCAGCCTCCCAAAGTGCTGGGATTATAGGCGTGAGCCACTGCGACCGGCCTTTACATGACTTCTATACATTCCAACAGGCTGGCTGTTCCCTCAAAAATAACCTCCTGTGTGTCTGCATCATATATACCCATCTGTGACTAGAATAGTGCACTGTGAGTCCTGCATCAACCCAAGCATGCTCTTTCACCCTTCATACTGCCCCTAAATCAGTTACTCTCAGAATCCCTTTTAGTAAAGGTTCCTCTGGAAGCTGATGATACTGATCTACAAACTGGAACAATTCCTTCACACTCTATTCCCTTGTTTAGATAGTTATTTGGTGCCTTCACATTGACTACTATCTTGGTAACCACAGGTCTCAGAGGTACTTTCTGCTGTCCCTGCATAATTTTCTCCTTTGTGGGTGACTCTGAGGCTAGTGGCCTGAGCTCAGCCAGACGCACATCTGTGCTTGATCCAGCCTCGATTCCTAACCCAGCACCCTCTTTTCCTTTCATTTTGACCATTTTTGATAACAATAATCAAGGGATTGAATATTTTGTGTTTTTCTTATTAATTTGCATTTCCTTACGTATTCAATGAACCAATTCATGGGGAGTTGGATCCACCTCTAAATTCCACTAGTTAAGTTTTACCTTTAGTAATTGATCTCAATGGAGTTACAGCTTCACACCATGGTGACCACGTGGTTACTCAGGAATCAAAGATTCCTCTTCCCCAACACTTTTTTTATTTTTTATTTTTGAGACAGAGTCTCAACTCTGTTGCCCAGGCTGGAGTGCAGTGGTGCGATCTCAGCTCACTGCAACCTCTGCCTCCCAGGTTCAAGCGATTCTCCTGCCTCAGCCTCCCGAGTAGCTGGGATTACAGGCACCCACCACTACACTCGGCTAATTTTGTATTTTAGTACAGACAAAGTTTCACCATGTTGGCCAGGCTGGTCTCAAACTCCTGACCTCGTGATTCGCCTGCCTCGGGCTCCCAAAGTGCTGGGATTACAGGTGTGAGCCACTGTGCCTGGCCTTCTCCACCCTTTTATCCTTTTTCTTCCCAAACCACATTTATGTGAGTCAGGGCCATTCCTGCAAATCCCACTTCACTGACATCAGTTGTGTAGAAAAAACTCTCTCTAATCACTTCCTGTACTCTCACACCATAACGATCATCAACACAGAAGATTTCTGTGACCATATACATGGGGTTTTTTTCCCTACCTAGCTGTGGACACCAACTGGGTGTCCTTTAATTCACCTCCAACACCATCTACCCAGAGATGGTGTCAGATCTCACAGGTTGAGGGCTTAAGTCCCCAAAACTCCTCCCTGCCCTGCACCAGTCCTAAGTCTTGGTCTCCAGAACTTCTGACTGGCAGGCTTCAAGTTGGGGTTCTCATGACCCCCTCTTTGGGTCCAATTAATTTGTGGGAGCAGCTCACAGAACTTGGGGAAACACTGACAATTACTGGTTTATTAGAAACCACACTGCAGGGGTGGTGTGCCTACAATCCCAGCACTTTGGGAGGCTGAGGCAGGTGGAACACTTGAAGTCAGGAGTTAGAGACCAGCCTGGCCAACACGGCAAAAACCCATCTCTACTAAAAAACAACAACAACAAACAACAAACAAGTATTAGCGGGGCATCGTGGCAGGGACCTGTAATCCCAGCTACAAGGAAGGGAGCCTAAGGCAATGAAAATTTCTTGAACCCTGGAGGTGAAGGTTGCGGTGAGCCAAGACGGCGCCACTGCACTCCAGCCTGGGTGACAGAGCGAGACTACGTCTCGGGCAGGGGGAAAAAAAGCAAGCATATTGCAAAGGACACAGATGAGAGGCACAGAGGACCAGGTATGAGGGAAGGGGTGTGGAGCTCCCATGCCCTCTCTGGGCGCTCCACCCTCCAGTAACCTCCAGGTGTTCACGCATCTGGAAGCTCACTGAACTCTTTTCTCTTGGGTTTTCATGAAAGCTTTATGGGACGGTCTTAAGGCCCGCAGTCAGAAAAGGCCCTGGAATGTTAGAGTGAAAGGAGGGCAGGAGAAGGTCCGATACTGCCCCTGAGGGCTAACAAGGGCTATGGGAGTTGGGAGTCAGGATTCAGGAGCTGTGGACAAAAACCAATATATATCATAACACCACACCATCTTTTTTTTTTTTTTTTGAGACAGAGTTTCACTTTTTGTTACCCAGCCCGGAGTTTTTTTTTTGTTGTTTTTTGTTTTTTGTTTTTTTTTAAGAGACAGGGTTTCACTGTGTTACCCAGGATGGTCTCGATCTCCTGACCTCATGATCTGCCCACCTCAGCCTCCCAAAGTGCTGGGATTACAGGCGTGAGCCACTGCGCCTGGCACTTTTTTTTCTTTCTTTCTTTTTTTTAAAAAAGAGAGAGAGAGAGAGAGATGGGTCTCACTATGTTGCCCAGGCTATCTCGAACTCCTGGGCTCCCTGGGCACAGTGGCATAACCTATAATCCCAGCACTTTGGGAGGTCGAGGCAAGAGAATAATTTGAGGCCAGGAGTTTGGGACCAGCCTGGGCACTGTAGTGAGGCCTCATCTCTGTGAAAAACAATTTTTAATTAGTCAAGGTGGTGGTGGTGCCTGCAGCCCCACCCAGCTCCTTGGGAGACGGAGGTTGCAGTGAACGGTGATCCCGCGGCCCCTGCACTCCAGCCTGGGCAAGAGCAAGAGGACTTGTCTCAAAAACACAAAAACAGAAACTCCTGGGCTCAAGCAACCCTCCCTCCTCGGCCTCCCAAAGTGCTGGAGTTACAGGCGTGAGTCAGTGCGCCCAGTCCATACCATCTTTTCCTTTATGTTTTGCACACTTTATACTTTGTTAGAGAAAACATCCCCTATCCCAGTGTTATACAGCTATCTTTCCGTTTCCTTCCCAAAGTTCTATAATAGCTTGCTTGTTCGCTCTAGGTCTCTAGATCATCTGGAATTTATTTGGACGCCTGCTGTCAGATAGGGATCAACTTTATCTTTTCCATATGGATGGCCAATTGTCTCCAAACCAACTACCGAAGAGTCGGTGCAGCCTCCCCGACCCCCTGGGGCATTCCAAGCCCGCGCTAGGACCGGGCCGCCCCTGGCCTTGAGAATTCCGAGGCTTCCGCTCCGTGGGTCTGTCCTGTCCCTGCCCCGCGGGCTTTCTCTGGGACCCGCTGCAGAGGCGCTGGCGAAACTACCACCGCCAAGAGTCACGCTCAGATGAGATATTTTGTTTTCTTCTCTCTTTCTTTTTTTTAAAAAAAGAGAACTCGGCCGCTTTCCAGTCCCCAGAATCCTCTGGGCTTCTTGAGAAGGCTCTGGCTCGCCCCACGCCTGCTCTCTACCCGGCCTCGGCTCAGTTTCCCTCCACGGACCCCGCCGGGCCTCCCAGCTTCCTCTCGCTCTGGCCAGGAGGATCTCCAACGTTCCCCAAGAGGACCCAGTAGTCTCGCCCTTTCAGGGAAGGTTTGATTGCTGCCTTTGAAGTCGGAGGGTGGGGTTGGAGCGCCTTCGTTAGCCTTGAGGCTCCCTTCCCCCGACAGAACCGCTCCGTAGAGGCGGGCTGTCTTCAGACGCTTTGCCATGACGGGCCTCTGAGTCGCCCCAGGTGAAGCGCATGGCTTCAGAGATGAGAGTAAACCGGCTCTCAGCCACGTGAGTCTGGTAGGGCTTTAACATAGTAACTAAAGCTGGGCGCGGTGGCGCCACCTGTAGTCCCAGGTGCTTGGGAGGCCCAGGCGAGAAGATTGGTTAAGCCCAGGAGTTTGAGCCCAGTCTGGGCAACATAGCGAGACCCCGTCTCTAAAAATAGCAATAATAATAATTAGCCGGGAGTGGTGGCTTACACCTGTAATCCCAGCACTTTGGGAGGCGGAGGCGGGCGGATCACTTCAGGTCGGGAGTTCGAGACCAGCCTGGCCAACATGGTGAAACTCTGCCTCTACTAAAAATACAAAAATTAGTTGGACATGGTGGTGGGCACGCCTGTAATCCCAGCTACTTGGGAGGCTGAGGCAAGAGAATCGCTTAAACCCGGGAAGTAAAGGTTGCAGTAAGCCAAGACCATACCATTATAGTCCAGCCTAGGCAACAAGAGCGAAACTCCATCTCAAAAAATAGATTAATTAATTAATTAATAATAACAATAATAGGTCGGGTGTGGTGGCTCATGCCTGTAATCCCAGCACTTTGTGAGGCCAAGGCGGGTGGATCACCCGAGGTCAGGAGTTCGAGACCAGCCTGACCAACATGAAGAAACCTTGTTTCTACTAAAAATACAAAATTAGCTGGGTATGGTGGCACATGCCTGTAGTTGCAGCTACTGGGAGGCTGAGGCAGGAGAACTGCTTGAATCCAGGAGGCAGAGGTTGCAGTGAGCCAAGATTGTGCCATTGCACTCCATCCTGGGCAACGAGAGTGAAACTCCATCTCAAAATAATAATAATAGTAATAGTAATTAGTTCATGAACTGTTAGGAAACTGGAGAGTTAAATTTCTCCTTTTCTTGTGATTCCTAACAGTGCCTTACTCAAACATATAGTCTCCCAGAAGTTGAAGGATGAATTTAAGTTTCCCAGAAGTTGGAAAACTTTCTTCAAAGCCCAGGTTGTGGGCAAGCAGGTTAGAAAATGTGAATCTGAGTTGGAAAAGTTGCACAGCACAGTTCCTCTCGGAAGCCATCTCCAGCACACTAGAGGCTCCTCTCTTCCTGGTCTTGTAGAAATGGATTGGAAACTGAAATGCACTAGTAGAACTGACCATAGATCTCCCAGTCCTTAGCAGGATATGCTTTCCATTTCCCCTGAGAACTGACCAATTGATATGGGTTAAATGAGATGATACATGAGCACCTAGCACAGTGACTGACTCATAGGAAGCACTTCACAAATATTAGCCACTGTTATTACTATAACTAGATGCGGTTGGAACTGAAGTATAGCTTGGCTGCTGCTGCAAATGAAAGATTTTTTTTTTCTTTTTGAGACAAGGTCTTGCTTGTCATCCAGGCTGGAGTTCACTTGCACAATCATGGCTCACTACAGCCTCAACCTCCTGGGTCCTGGGCTCAATTGATCCTCCCACCTCAGACTCCTGAGAAGCTGAAACTACAGGCACATACCACCACGTGTCTAATTTTTTTTTGAGACAATCTCAGTCTGTCGCCCAGGTTGGAGTGCAGTGGCATGATCTCGGCTCACTGCAACTCCCCGCTCTCGGGTTTAAGTGATTCTCCCATCTCAGCCTCTCAAGTAGCTGGGATTACAGGCAGCAGCTACCATGCCCAGCTAATTTTGTATTTTTAGTAGAGACAAAGTTTCACCATGTTGGCCAGGCTGGGGTCTCAAACTCCTGACCTCAGGAGATCCTCCCGCCTTGTCCTCCCAAAGCACTGGGATTACAGGCATGAGCCCTCTCCTCTGGTCACTTTTTTTTTTTAATTTTTTTTATTTTGTAGAGACAGGAGTTGCCCAGACTGGTCTTGAATACCCAAGTACTTATGATCCCACCAATTCAGTTTTAGATCGAATTTTCATGAAGATGAGCAGAAAGCCCAGGTTCATGGTCCTTCTCATAGGTTTCACATCCAGAGCCTCAGGGTCATTTACTCATGGCTTGATTGTTGAATGCTGACTTTAATTTGCTTGCCTCCAGGTTCTCTGGTCCTGGTTATGATAATGCAGTGGGATGTGCTGTTCCTTTGTCTGAGGCCTTGGTCTGCCTCTGATAATAAATGTGGCATTTGTAAACCAACAAGTTTGTTAAATGTCCAGAGCCTTTCTTGGACATCCCAGGTGGAATAAAACATGTTCTGGGATGCACTTTCATTTCTGACCTTTCCTGAATGTGCAGTATGTCAAGAACACAGGTATCTTGTCAAGGTGAGGAGGTAGAGGTGTGAGGTGAGCAAATGAGGCTGTGGCAGGGATTGGGAAGAAAAGCAGCTAATTGGAGTTGCTTCTAGTCATGAGACTGGAATCTTATGACCCTGGGGAGTTTATTTTATTTTATTTATTATTATTATTATTTTTTTTTTCATATGAGATCATACTGCAAAAGACATGGGGACCTCAGGGAGTTTAACTGTGAAAATAAAGAAAAGGAAAATTAAAACAATGAAGGCAAAGAGCCAACGCTCTTTATGTGAAGGGAGTTGTACTAAATTCATATTTTAGTTGTGAAATAGAACAAAACAGGCTGTTTCTGTATTGTTTTCTCAAGGAATAGGAAAAAGAAAATAAGCCTAAAAGTAATCCTGTCTGTAGATCATTTGAGTATTCTTTTTTTATTATGCACCTATAATATACTGGCACACTGGTATTTTTTTCTTTTAAAGACGGGGTTTCACCATGTTGGTCAGGCTGGTCTTGAACTCCCAACCTCAGGTGATCCACCTGCCTTGGCCTCCAAAGTGCTTGGATTACAGGTGTGAGCCACCACGCGGGGCCTATTTTTTTTCTTGATAGATTTATTTGCCATATCTGTTTCTTTTTTTTCTTTCCAACTCTTATTTTAGGTTCAGTGCAATGGGTACATGTGCAAGTTTGCTGACTGTTTTTTTGTTTGTTTTTTGAGACAGAGTCTCGCTCTGTTGCCCAGGATGGAGTGCCGTGGCGTGATCTCGGCTCACTACAACTTCCGCCTCCTGGTTCAAGCAATTCTCCTGCCTCAGCCTCCTGAGTAGCTGGGCCTACAGATGTGTACCACCACGCCAAGCTAATTTTTGTATTTTTAGTAGAGACAGAGTTTCACCATGTTGGTCAGGCTGGTCTTGAACTCCTGACCTTGTAATCTGCGCTGCCCCCTCCTCCCTGCGCCCCGGCCTTCCAAAGTGCTGGGATTATAGTTGTGAGCCACTGCGCCCGGCCTGCACACTGTTTTAAGCTGGGAAAATAGAAATAGCAAATCAAAGTCTCATGGTTTTGTGAAGGAGATAAACATGCCAAAAAGCACTAAGTGTAGAATAGGGAACTGAACTTGGGGGTGGGGTGCAGGGAGAGGCCAGAGAATTAGAAGACTTTTTGGAGGAGGTGGCACCTGGCCCAGGTCTGAAAGGTCTGGTAGGAATTAGCCAGGTGGAGAGAATGGAGGGAGATACAAATCAATAGATGAAAACACTCAGAAAACTAATAGGCAAAGGGAATAAACAGCCAGGCATGGCGACTCACGCCTGTAATCTCAGCACTTTGGGAAGCTGAGGTGGACAGATTTCATGTGCCCAGGAGTTTGAGACCAGCCTAAGCAACATGGCAAAACCCTGTCTCTACAAAAAATACAAAAATTATCCAGGTGTGGTGACACATGCTTATAATCCCAGTTACCTGGGTGACTGAGGTGGGAGGATCACTTGAGCCTGGGGAAGGTCAAGGCTGCAGTGAGCTGTGATCATGCCCCTGCACTCCAGCCTGGGCAACACAGCAAGACCCTGTCGAAAAAAAAAAAAGGAACAGTTCACAATAAATAAAAAAAATATTAAAAACGCTCAATCTCACTAGTAACCAGAAAAATACAAATTTAAAGCAAAAAAATTAGATGGACACAAATTTAAGAGATTGATAGACCAGGCACAGTGGCTCACACCTGTAATCCCTGCATTTTGGTAGGCCGAAGTGGGTGGATCACGAAGTTAAGAGATCAAGACCATCCCGGCTAAGATGGTATCTGTGTGTCTTTGTGTGTATATGTCTGTCTCTGTGTGTTGGGGGAGCTGATGGTGTGTAAAAAACAGATGTGTCCAGGCATGGTGACTCACACCTGTAATCCTATCACTTGGGGAGCCCAAGGCGAGCAGATCGCTTGAGCTCAGGAGTTCGAGATCAGCCTGAGCAGAATAACGAAACCCCATCTCCACAAAAAATACAAAACTTAGCCGGCCTGGTGGTACACACCTGTAGTCCCAGCTACTTGGGGAGCTGAAGTGGGAAGATCACTTGAGCCTAGGAGGTTGAGGCTGCAGTGAGCTGAGATTGCGCCACTGCACTCTAGCCTGGGCGACAAAGTGAAACCCTGTCTCAAGGAAAAAAAAGCAGATGTCAGAGATGGCATTTGAGTTTAAGCTGAACATGGAAAGTTGTTTTTGTTTTTTTTAAATAAGCATTTATTTGAATTTAATTTGAACTTTATTTTATTATTATTTTAGAGACAGGGTCTCACCCCGTTACCCAGGCTTCACTTTTCCAGCATGGGCAACAAAGTGAGACCCCATCTCTACAAAATAAAAATTAAAAAATTAGCCAAGGGTAGTGGCACCTACCTGTAGTCCCAACTACTCAGTAGGCTAAGGTGGGAGGATTACTGGAGCCCAGGAGTTTGAGGCTGCAGTGAGCCATGATCGCGCCACTACAGTGATTATTATTTAAGCCTCCCAAAGAGTTGGGATTATAGGCATGAACCATCACGCCCTGCCCATTTTATGTTGATAAATCTTCTTATTTTATTCAGATAGCAGTCAGATCACTCATGGTCCAAGAACACTCAAATAATAATCACTGTAGTGGCACGATCATGGCTCACTGCAGCCTCAAACTCCTGGGCTCCAGTAATCCTCCCACCTTAGCCTCCTGAGTAGCTGGGACAACAGGTAGGTGCCACTACCCTTGGCTAATTTTTTAATTTTTATTTCGTAGAAATGGGGTCTCACTTTGTTGCCCACACTGGAAAAGTTTCAAACAGTGAATTGGAGAAGCTGGGATTTGATCTGGATGTATGTATGGGATAGAAGGATCCTGGGCTGGGACAGAATCAGATTTGCATTTCAGAAAGATCCCTCTGGCATCAGTGAGAAAGGCGTGCTTGAGTGGAACAAGAGAACAAGAGAAGAGATAAGGTTACCAGTCAGGTGGTTGCATTAATCCAGCCATGAAATGAGGAGGGCCCTTTGTGGAAACAGAGAAGAAGGTAGAGAGTCTGACTGGAGAGAATCCCCAGGGTTCAAGGTGAGTGAATGCGGAATAGAGGTAGCGGAGAGGGAAGAGTTTGAGCAGACAGATTTCAATCTCGGGACACTGGGTGAAGGTAGGGCCATTTACTGAGACACAGGGAATCCAGCAGGAGCGTGTTTGCACAGGTGGAGTTACAGAGGCCCTAGCAATATCCAGGTGGAGGTTGAGGTCCAATAGGCAACAGAGAATAAATACACAGTCTGGCCAGGTGCAGTGGCTCACGCCTGTAATCCCAGCACTTTGGGAGGCTGAGGCGGGCAGATCACCTGAGTCAGGAATTCGAGACCAGTCTGACCAACACGGAGAAACCTCATCTCTACTAAAAATGCAAAAATTAGCCGGGCATGGTGGCATGCACCTGTAATCCCAGCTACTTAGGAGGCTTAGGCAGGAGAATTGCTGGAACACAGGAGGTGGAGGTTGTGGTGAGCTGAGATTGTGCCATGGTACTCCAGACTGGGCAACAAGAGTGAAACTCTGTCTCAAAAAAAAAAAAAAGAGAATACACAGTCCTAGAGCTAAGGAGCGAGACTGAGGGGAAACGCCAAAGTCACAGGCATTGTTAAAAGACAAAATTACAGCAAATTTAGGTTAAAGGGCTTAACCGGCTTTTGTTTTTGATTCTAGGATCTGGCAACACCTCATTCTATAAAGTGGAATGAGTGTGCCAATGAGCTGAGCAGGAGACTTTTGTTTGCTTTGTTTCGTTTTATTTTTGTTTGGAGACAGGATCTCACTGTCACACAGGCTGGGGTGCAGTGGAATGATCACAGCTCACTGCAACCTCCACCTCCTGGGCTCAAGGGACCCTCCTGCCTCAGCCTCCCAAATAGCTGTGACTACAGGTGCACGCCACCATGCCTGGTTAATTTAATTTTTAAATTTTTTAAAATTTTTACTTTTCAAGACAAGATCTTACTCTGTTGTCCAGGCCGGAGTGCAGTGGCGCAATCTTGGCTCACTGAAGCCTTGACCTCACTGGGCTCAGGCGATCCTCCCACCTTAGGCTCCTGTACAGATGGAGTCTCACTATGTTGCCTAGGCTGGTCTTGAACTCCTGGTTTCCAGCAATCCTCCCACCTTAGCCTCCCAAAGAGTTGGGATTATAGGCATGAACCATCACGCCTGGCCCATTTTATGTTGACAAATCTTCTTATTTTATTCAGATAGTAGTCAGATCACTCATGGTCCAAGAACACTCAAACAATAAATCAAATATAATCAGGTGGTAAAGATTGTTCTTCAAATATTATAGCCAATCTTGCCACTCTTGCCTATGATCTCTCCAACATAAAACCACATCCACACCTCAGTGGCCACCAAACTGTTCAGCATAGCTTCCTTAACTGTGAGCAGTTTGAAGCTACCAGTGTGAGCACTAGTGACTTTTCTTCCCCCAGGATTTGGATAGCTCTAGGGATCTCAACCGGGGTGGAGAAGCCAGCTCAACTTTGACATAGTACCAAAATGCGGCCAGTTGAGGTTTTGCATAAGTCACAGCAGCATTGTTCACTAGTGCCAGAGTCTTCTCTGCGATGTTACAGACAAATAAGGCTGTGGTTCTAGGCTGGAAAGTGTGTCACCCCAAACAGGCAGCTGAACATCCAAAACACTGGGAATTTTTTTGTTTTTTTGAGACAGAGTCTCGCTCTGTTGCCCAGGCTGGAGTGCAGTGGCATAATCTCAGCTCACTGCAACCTTTGCTTCCCAGGTTCAAGTGATTCTCCTGCCTCAGCCTCCCAAGTAGCTGGGATTACAGGTGCGCACCACCATGCCTGGGTAATTTTTGTGTTTTTAGTAGAGACGGGGTTTCACCATATTGGCCAGGCTGGTCTTGAACTCTTGACCTTGTAATCTGCCCGCCTCGGCCTCCCAAAGTGCTGGAATTACAGGTGTGAGCCACCACTCCTGGCCAAAAAGACTGGTTTTATAGACAGAAAAGGACTGAGGAAAGCAGAAACAGAAACAAAAAGTGGATTTGTTGTTTCAAAGTGATTTCCTTACAGGATTAAAACAGAGGGGACTTCATTATCATGGCAGCAGGTAAACTGGGCCCCTTGGATTGCTTGCTGTGAATCTCATGTTTTTCTTTTCTTTTTTTTTTTTTTGAGACAGAGCCTTACTCTGCCACCCAAGCCGCAAAGCAATTCTCCTGCCTCAGCCTCCTGAGTATCTGGGATTACAGGCGTGCACCACCACACCCAGCTCATATTTGTGTTTTTAGTAGAGATGGGGTTTTGCCATATTGGCCAAGCTGATCTCAAACTCCTGACCTCAAGTGATCCACCTGCCTTGGTCACCCAAAGTGCTGAGATTATAGGCATGAGACATTGTGCCCGGCCTTTTTTTTTTTTTTTTAATGGGCCTATTTCAGAGTTCAGTTTGATGATGTAACATCTAGCATGAGTGACTCTGTTCTAGTTTGGTCTGGATTGCTAGGGCCTAGGACAGGAAGCTAGTCCAAAGCAATGGCCTCCTGTGAATTGCATGTAACAGCATGAATCGGGTCTTCTAGGGAGAATACATGGTGTGGGAACATCCCAGGTTGGAAGAGGACTACACTAGGACCCGATAGTGAACAGCAGAGAAAACTGAAGGAGCAAGCGAAAAAAGCAGAAGGAAAATTGGTGTGTGTCAGTATGGTTTAATTGCCTACCCCTTCATTTGGGACAAAGCCTTGATTTCGCTGTGCATTCCACCCTTCCTCTAAGTGGTTCAGCAATGAGGCCTGATTAATCCAAGCCAATCGCTGTCATCATAAGTTTCCTGCCAGGGACTGATTTAGGAAGGGACATACGATGTAATTCAGGCCAGTGAGACGTGAGGAAAGACTTCTGGGGGCTTCTGGGGAAGGTCTCCTCATTGGTTAAAAATAAAGAGACATATGGGAAGAGACACTTTCTAGCTGCATGTTTTCATGTTGGGATATGGCATTGGAACGGCTTGTATTAAGGTTTTCCAGAGAAACAGAACCAGTAGGTTCTAGATATAGATATACAGATAGATATTTATACATGAGGAGATTTATAGGAATTGGCTCATATGGTTATGGAGGCCAGGAAGCCCTATGATATGCTCTCTGCAAGTTGGAGCACCTGGAAAACCAGTGTGTAATTCTGTCTGAGTCCAAATGCCAGGTAATCAGCCGAGGGCCAGTGATGTGCGTCCCACTCTGAGTCTGCAAGCCCAAGTCTAAGGGTAGGAGGAAATGAATGTCTCAGCAAAAGCAGAGAAAGTGAGTTCACTCTTGCTTGATCCTTTGGTTGTATTCAGGCCTTTAATGGATTGGACAATGCCCACCCACACTGGGAGAGCCACTCAGTTCAAGCTCAAATGAGAGTCCCTTCCAGAAACACCCTCATAGACACAGCCAGAAATAATGTTTTACCAGCTATCTGGGCATCCCTTAGCCCAGTCAAGCAATACATCCAATTAACCATCATACACTGCTGCAGTCATCCTTAAACAGTGCAGAGAGTGCCTTTGGGACGAGCCATCTTCTTCAGGGTGATAGATCAGAATAGTGGAAGGTAGCTGAAAGCAGCAGCTCATGCCTGTAATCTCAGCACTTTGGGAGGCCAAGGCAGGCAGATTGCTTGAGCCCAGGAGTTCAAGACCAGCCTGGGTGACATGGTGAAACCCTGTCTCTACGAAAAAAAAAAAAAAAAAAAAGGAAAAATAAATTAGCTGAGCATGGTTGCACATACCTGTAGTCCCAGCTATTTGGCTGAGGCGGGAGGATAATTTGAGCCCAGAGGTCGAGGCTGTGGTGGTCTGAGATCACGGCACTGTACTCCAGCCTGGGCGACAGAGTGAGATCTTGTCTTAAAAAAAAAAGAAAAAAAAAAAAGGTGTAAGGCACCCAGGTCCCTGATGACACTGCTGAGCCTTCAAATTAATCAGCCCTGGAGCTCTTCAAATGTGAGGTATATTTTTCCTTATGGTTTAAGCTATTTGATTTGGATTCTGTTTTTTTTTTTACTTACAGCTAAAGGCACAGCCATAGAGAAGACTACTCCAGGAGCCTAGATGGTAGAAAGCTCCAAAGAGAAAATGAGTTGGCATCCAAGGCTGCAGGGAAATGGTGTCATATGGAGATATAAAAAGGTACTTTAAATTCAAGGGCCTGGGTGCGGTGGCTCACACCTGTAATCCCAACACTTTGGGAGGTCAAAGTGGATGGATTATCTGAGGTCAGAAGTTCAAGACCAGCCTGGCCAATGTACTGAAATTCCATCTCTACTAAAAATACAAAAATTAGCCAGGCATGATGGTGCACGCCTGTAGTCCCAGCTACTGGGGAGGCTGAGGCAGGAGAACCGCTTGAACCCGGGAGGCGGAGGTTGCAGTGAGCCGAGATCGCACTGCCACTGCACTCCAGCCTGGAGCCTGGGGACAGAGTGAGACCCCGTCTCAAAAAAAAAAAACAAAAACAAAAACATCAGTTGGATGTGGTGGCTCACACCTGTAAACCCAGCACTTTGGGAGGCTAAGGCAGGTGGATCACCTGAGGTCAGAAGTTTGAGACCAGCCTGGCCAACATGGTGAAACTCCGTCTCTATTAAAAATACAAAAAAAATTAGTCAGGTGTGGTGGCGGGCGCCTATAATCCCAGCTACTCAGGAGGCTGAGGCAAGAGAATCACTTGAACCTGGGAGGTGGAGGTTGCTGTGAGCCGAGATCGCAGCACTGCACTCTAGCCTGGGTGACAGAGCAAGACTCCATCTCAAAAAAAAAAGCTAACTGTCAAAGAAATCCACAGTTTTAAAAAGGTTAAGAACCCTGCTCCAAGAGAAAAGAGGGAAAGGGAGACTTGTGTCTGGGGAACCCGGCATGTTAGAAGAGAGGAGAGGCTAACTTGTTAAAATACTGAAGACATAGAAAGGGGATTTTGAGAGCCAAGGTCCCTGAGGAGGCTGAACTGCGGGGATGCAGGGCTCAGGTGGAGGGATTAGCTACAGGAAGGAAACCTTTCCCACAATAAAAAGGAGCAAAGGATGAGAGTGGATAAAAATACATGTTTCAGTGGGGTGGGAGTGGGGGCAGGAAGTTGAGGGGGCTTCTGCCTGATGGCTTCTATTTTCACCCACAAGTAGGAGTTAAGTGATCTGTTGAGAGTGACAATGAGAAGGAAGGAGGGTAAAGGTAGGAATCAGAAGAGAGGGCTGATAAGGACAGCCCGGAAGGACTCCCAGCCCAGGAGTGGAGAGGGGTGGGGCAGCCAGAGACCACCAGGTTGTTATGGCAACTGTCTGCTTGGGTGTGCACCGTCTCCATCAGTGCTCAGCTGCCAAGGGTGGGATCAGAGGACAGAAAGTCAGCTGGAGCCAGGGCTGGGGTTCTCCCAGGAGAATGAGGTGAGGATCAGGGGAATGGAGGAGGGCTATCAGCATATCCAGGCTGCCGGAAAAAGAATGTGAAGCTAGAATGAGGCTGGTAGCTAAGGAGGGCGAATCAACACGGGGAAGAAGAATTGAGACCAAGGGAATGAGAAAGTGGAGATGCAGGAAGTGATGATAGTCCACGAATGAGCCAGTGAAGTGTTTTTTGCTTTTTCTTGGTTTTTTGTTTGTTTGTTTGTTTTTTGTTTTTTGAGACAGAGTCTTGCTCTGTTGCCCAGGCTGGAGCGTAGTGGCATGATCTCAGCTCACTGCAACCTCCGCCTTCTGGGTTCAAGTAATTCTCCTGCCTCAGCCTCTAGAGTAGCTGGGACTACAGGTGCACACCATCACACCTGGCTAATTTTTGTATTTTTAGTAGAGACAAGGTTTCACCACATTGAAACCTTGTCAATGGGCTGGTCTCTAACTCCTGACCTCAAGTGATCCACCCCACTGACCTCAAGTGATCCACCCGCCTCCGCCTTCCCAAGTGCTGGGATTACAGGCGTGAGCCACTGCACCCGGCCAGAGCCAGTGAAGTTTAAGGTTAAGGAATAGTTCATGGATGGCAAGTGCTGGGCTCTGGCCGTTGTGAGTGTGACTGAAGTAAAGGAGAAATAAAGGGTGTTGGAATGAGGAGGTCGAGGAACTGCCAGTGCAGCCAGGACCATCCAGATGGACATATTAGGCTGATGCAAAAGTAACTGTGCCTTTTGCCATTAAAGGTAATGGCAGCCAGGTGTGGTATTACACATCTGTAATACCAGAACTTTGGGAGTCTGAGTTGGGCAGATCACTTGAGGTCAGGGGTTCAAGACCAGCCTGTCCAACATGGTGAAACCCATCTCTACTAAAAATACAAAAATTAGCCAGGTGTGGTGGTGGGCACCTGTAATTCCAGCTACTCAGGAGACTTAGGCAGGAGAATCACCTGAACCCAGGAGGCAGAGGTTGCAGTGAGCGAACATGGAGCGATAACACTCTAGCCTGGGTGACAGAGCAAGACTCTGTGTCAATAATAATAATAATAATAATAATAATAAAGATAATGCCAAAAACCACAACTACTTTTACACTAACCCAATAAAAGTCACCTGGGATGAGAGTGAGGCCTGATGTGGAGAGGAAGCTCTTCTGGGACTATGGAGGAGTGATTTGGAAGTAGGTAGATCACTGGAACAATAGTAGATAGAAGCCAGGTGCAGTGGCTTATGCCTGTAATCCCAGCACTTTGGGAGGCCAAGGGAGGAGGATCACTTGAGGTCAGGAATTCGAGACCAGCCTGGCCAACACACTGAAACCCCATTTCTACTAAAAATACAAAAATCAGGCAGGTGTGATGGCATGCGCCCGTGATCCCAGCTAGTCGGGAGGCTGAGGCAGAATTGCTTGAACCTGGGAGGTGGAGGTTGCAGTGAGCTGAGATCGTGCCACTGCACTCCAGCCTGGGCAACAGAGCAAGACTCCATCTCAAAAAGAGAAAAAAAAAGAAAGAAATTTAAAAACAACAACAACAGAAACCTAACCTTTATAAAAGAGGCTACAGCCTGGCAACATAGTGAGATCCCTGTCTCTTAAAAAGAAACAACTTAAAAATTGGATGAGCATGGTGTTGTGTGACTGCACTCCTTGCCACTCCAAAGGCTGAGGTGGGAGGATTGCTTGATCCCAGGAGTTTGAGGCTGCAGTGAACTATGATCACACTACTGCACTCCAGCCTGGGTGACAGAAAAAAAAAAAAAAGTACAGTGGCTTCCAACCCAGGAAGATGGTTCCTTCCCATACCTCACCCCACCCAGGAGGTATTTGGAAACCAACAGAGGCCTTCTGGTTTTATCACAATGCTATGGAGGGGTGATATTGGCATTTGGTATCTAGAGATCAGAGATGCTACACATTCTGCAATGTTCAGGATAGCCGCACATACTGATAAATTACTCTACGCAAAATGCCAGTCATGAATCTCATACATTCTATGGATAAGCAGACTGAGGCTCATAGAGCTGAGGTATGTGCCTACTCTGGGGAGCTTCTATAGCACTGAAATTATGTTAAGATTTTTTTTAAGAGATAGGATCACTGCAGTGAGATGAGATCATACTACCACACTCCAGCCTGGGCAACAGAATGAGATATTGTGCTGGGCATGGTGGCTTACACCATGGGAGCACTTTGGGAGGTCTAAGTGGGAGGATCACTTGAGGCCAGGAGGTCGAGGCTGCAGTCTTCACACCACTGCACACCAGCCTGGGTGGCAAAGCAAGACTCTTTCAGAGAAAGAGAGAGGAGGTCTCACTCTGTTGCCCAGGCTGGTCTCCAATTCCTGGGCTCACACAATCTTCCTGCCTCAGTGTTCCAAGTAGCTGGGACTATAAACATGTGCTACCATGCATGGCTTAAGATTTTGTGTTGGCTGGGGGTGGCTCACGCCTGTAATCCCAGCACTTTGGGGGTCTGAGATGGGCGGATCATGAGGTAAAGAGATTGAGACCATCCTGGCCAACATGGTGAAATCCCATCTCTACTAAAAATACAAAAATTAGTTGGGCCATGGTGGTGCATGCCTGTAATCCCAGCTACTTGGGAGGCTGAGGCAGGAGAATCGCTTGAACCTGGGAGGCAGAGGCTGCAGTGAGCTGAGATGGCACCACTGCACTCCAGCCTGGGCGATAGAAAGAGACTCTGTCTCAAAAAAAAAAAAAAAGATTTTGTGTCTGTATCTGAGGTCCCTGTGGCAGACAATTTTGAGCAAGTCTCACCCTTTCTTCTTAGTTATCTCCCAATGATTGGTCTATGTTTGCCGTAGTTCAGGCCAATGATGTAAGCAGAAGTCATGGAGCAGGGCTCCTGGGTAAACATTCTTAAAAGGGCAAGCAAAGCTGGATGCTCCTTCCCTATTTGCTCTGCTCCCTTCTTCCTTCCCTCCCTCCCTCCCTTGCTCTCTTCCTTCCTTCCTTCCTTCCTCTTTTCTTTCTTTCCCTCCCTCCTTCCCTCCTTCCTTCTTTCCCTTTCTCCTTCCTTCCTCTCTTCCTCTTCCTTCCT